>JUFY01032821.1:29428-78014 GCA_001855655.1 Leptopilina clavipes
ACACAACGATAGGGGAATTCCGGAGATCACGGGGCAGTGTGGGGTTTACTCAGTCAGAGAGAGAGAAAGAGAGACAGTCACTCACTAGAGTAAGAGTGAGTCCATGGTGGCACTGCCGAGGGGGACATTGAGGGAGAAGGAGGAAGGAGGGTGATATATACAAAACGCAAGGTCACGAGTGCGGCTATAGGTTGGGTATCTCTGTAAACACGTAGTGACGTAGCACGTGCCATAGTGTGGTAAAAGGGGGGAAAGAGGGTGGGACACCTCTTCCTCCCCCCCGCGGACCACCGCGTTGCTCCCGTGCCCTTTCTATCCCTCCACATGTCTGACCCACTGACTCCTTTTACTTCGACCCCTTTCCTTTCCGCATCCAGGACCAAAATTGAAAAGAGGGCTTTTATTGCTATTGATTCCTTCCATGAAGATAGAGAGAGAGAGAGACGAGTGTAAGATTGAGATCTTACTCCAAAAGGTCTTCCGTGCACTTTATTCGAAATCCAATAGAGTCGGCTGGAATCAGGATAGATTTATTTTTCATCACGAGCAATAATAACTTCTTCCGGAACGATTTATAATGAGAAAAGTTTATTTCAATTATTTTCAATAAGAAAAATTTATTTATATTCCAATGATCCTGTAGCGAGATATTTTGTTTTATTTTAACGCTTTCTGTAGAAATTGCAATAAAATTAAAATTGTTCCAATAGTGAAGAAAATTTATCAGAAAAGTCTAATTTGATAGAGAGAGAGAGTTTCTTATCAATTTTTCGTTAAACTCAGGAAAAGATAAGTGGTTCCCTAGAATCGAAGATATGAAGCAAATTCATTGAATATGGAATCAGTTGACTAAGGTCAAACCTCGAATAGAAAAGAAAATACAGTGGAACCTCAAAATTCACAAAGAGAAAAACTTTCTTTCGATCGAAATGAATATATACATATTTTTCTTCAAATTTAACAGTTTTGACTGTATTTCCATCTACTTGACGCAATGAATTTATAAAAATTGCAAAAATTTTCTAATAATTGAAAAAACATTTTTCTCTGATTGTAACAAACCACTGCAATTATAAGCCAAATAGTTACAACACTACAAATAAATAAAAGATAAATATCCTTTGAATTTTTTCCCATATAAAGCTTTTGTAACAATTTTTTTTTACAGTTTCTTTGAAAAAAAATATATATCCACCTAAAAAGGACTCGACGCTTTATTTGTTAATATACTTTTATAAAAATTTTGAATTATTTCACAAAGATTATATTACTGAGAAAAAATATGTTGCTTCTCTTTGTTATATATACACATTTTCTGTATAAAAGTGCAGTTTCATTACACGGCTGTTAAACACAATATTCTTGGTTTTTAATATTTCTTTTCAAAATCTTTAAAAGATCCTAAAAAAAAAGGAAAAAAAAATTTGTAATACCATTTTCTGGACAACTTAGCATTAATTACACACTATAAACTTGAAAGTATCAAATTGATACTTTTAAGTTTACAGTGCATAGATGCTGGTAAACTGGTTCAGGAATATTTCAAAATATAATTTTTCTCGTTTATTCGCATTTTTCTCAAATACACCTAATTTCTGTAAAAAAAGCCCTCGTAATATTTTCGAAAAATTATATTACCGAAAAAAAGTAGGTACAAGAGAAAAACGCTAATTGAAATTTTAAACAAATTTCACAAGTTTATGAAGAACTAGAAAATTATAACTAAAATATGCGAATAATTAAATTGCCTTAACCACATTATTATTTTCTAGTAAAAAAAATGTTTAAAACAAAAAAAAAATGGGAAAATAATACCCATAATATTGTCAATGACAATTCTGAGATCATCCGGTCGTTTCTTTCTAGAATATTGAATAAGTTGAAATTTTATTATTTCTCAACAATAATGCTGTAATTATATAATGTTTAGAAAAAAAAACAAAGTCAACTAATTGTTATAATTTTCTCGAAGGAAAAAATTTTTAAAAGTGCTGTAGTATTTTTTATGGGAATAAAAAAGGGAGATAAAAAAAACTAGAGACAAGAATTTAGTGAGATCGATGATGGAAAAAATTCGATCATTAATCGTCGAGAGATTGGATTTATTCCTGTGGAAGGTTCGCGTCGTGGGGTTTCTGATTTTTATTTCTGCCTAATATATATTCCATTGAAGGGCCTGTAGGGCTGGGATCACTGGGTAGAGCCAGGGTCTCTCTCTCTTGAGGGTCAGAACTCCCTTTGTCGTTCTTTCAAAACCCTGGGTAGGTACCTCTCTACAATATGTATACCTATATATATGTATAGTACAGCATAAACGCTGCTGTTGCGATCAGCCAGGCAGCTGGCACAAGCATGCTTTTTCAAAGTTCCCCTTGGCACGTCCTCGTTTGCTATCGTATAGGGCGTACCAGACGAGGGTCGAAAATCCCACAGGGGGATTATATATTTTCCTTTTCCCAGGTAACGCTTCACGGTTCTAACTATACTGCCTTTCCGCATTCTTCGAACACAAGATGATCCCTTCTAAAACCAAATTCTCCCATTTTCAATATCTTCATTACCTTTTTTTTTCTTTTTATAAATTGTGAACAAATTTTATTTTAATTTCTCACAGAGTTTTTTCTAAATTCACAATATTAATAGAGATTAGGAAAATTTATTTTTAATTATTTTCGATTTATTGGTGATTAGAAAATTACTAAAGTCATTAACAAGAGAAGAAATGAAAGAGTGGTGAAGTAGAGGCAAATTAGGTCGAAACCTCTATAAGCCGAGGTGAATGATTCTTCCCTTTCCTTTCCTTTCAATTTACGAAACCTTTTAAACTATTCCCCTTTTGAAGTTCGACTTATCGAGGCTCCACTGTATTATTAAATTACTCTTCAAGAATCGGAAAAAGAGGAATTTCCCAAAAAGGAAAATATTTTTTGATTTTTCGGAAATTCGAAATAATTCTCTCTAGCTGGGGATTAAATTCATAATAACAGTCTAACGAATTTATTATAACTAGATAAAGCCTTTGATATTTTCCACCGAGGGGAATTATTTGTGCCTTTTAATTACTGGGAAAAGGTTTTTTTAATTTTGAAAATGGGTCTGCGTGATAATATAATAATGCTTATCACAGTTCATCAAGTTACACGCACGAACATTATCGATCACAGCGAAGGGGACTAAATTCAAAATATCCAGCAGTGGCTCTCGATCAAGAGCAAAGCCAGAAGGGGTCTCCAAATATTGACGTACAGTAAAGAGCAGACAAACAGAGGCAAAACTATTTTCGAGCAACTTCCACTAACTGGGAAAGATGGTCGATAACAGCTGTCTCTGATAACTATAGAGGGAGTGTTGCTTCCACTGGAAACATTTCATCGTTCTTCGTTTCCTTTTATTTTATATACGCACGCATCACATACAAGACATGAAGGGACGGAAACACTTCTCCTATATACTGTCTGTCTATCCCCATTTTACTGTCTCGCTTACTCCCCTTTGGGGGGGTTCACGATGTCGCTTCCAGTGAACCCATTGATAATGTATGGCGATATCGATCCTGCCATGGCGATGTGCAGTGGATTATAGCAGGGGTCCCGTTTTACTGAGCGCTTCCACATATTATTTAACTTCGTTCCCGGTTCTACTATATACCAGGCTCCGTTTTTTCCTTCATAACCGCTTTTCCTGCTATAATCATATTCTCTCTTCGATTACACTCCAGGAAAAAAAAATAAAAGACAAACTTGAAATTTATTATCAATATTTTTCTTTTTCTACCTTCCTCGGGTTCTTTTTGCACGATGTGAAAAATTACACGAGTTTTTTTCATAATAAAATGGGAAAAAAATTAAGTATTCTCTTTTCAGAAAAATGTTGGAAATATTAAAGAGTCCTCGTTTCACAAGACGTGGAAAATTAAAGAGATCTGCCACAAAAAGGTGAGGAATTAAATTAATGAAGAAAAATTAAGAATTCTGTTTGTGTGTAGGATATAGAATACAGTCGAATCTCGATAAAATAAGAGAGATTTCACTGTAATTTGCCGAGACAAGTTTTGGGACTTTTGAGGGTGGACGATAAGAAATTCTGTTTTGCGAGATTGGTGACTATGAATGGCGATCGGTTTACTGTCAGGTGGAATATTTGTAGAGGAATGTCGATGGGTTTGCGAGTGCCAGGTCGAGCCGGCTCGTAAATTACTTATCTCGGGCGACACGTGGAAGCCGTATCAAAGTGGGGGCGAAGAAGAAAGAGCAACTTGGTCGGTTGCCTATCAGAGGAAGAAGGAGAGACAATCAGTGTAAAAGCGGCGTGCGAATATTTGTGTGTATGCACCACAAACGCACAAACTGACACACAGGTGGCCCTGTGCGTGATTGTGTATGTACAGCATGCATACATAGACACCATTGACCGGGATATCGTCTGTCCTGAGATGAATGAACCATTACGTCACGCACTTGTACTCTGAGTTCCCCTCGACCCCCTCGTCATCTTCCTCTTTCCCCATCGCCTCCTCCTCCACATCTCCTCCCCCTTCTCCTCTTTTCTCGACGTGCTCGCATTATATTATGTAGTGGTGTACCAACCAGCCTCCTTCCTTCCTTCCTTCCTTCCATCGATTAGCAAGGGCATTCCACGACCGCTATAGTTTCCGACAAGGGTCAATGTATTCACAGTCCGCAGACGGCTGCGATAAACTGTGGGAGGAGGACAATTGTTTCGTCGTGCACTACTGGTACACATTTCGTTGGATAATCCAAATATTCACCTCTCCTTGACTTTCATTCTTCATGGTCCAACATCCCACCTTGCTATTCATCTCTTTCTCTCTTTATAGTCTCCACTCTGAAAAACCGAGGGGGATTGAAATTTGTCGGTACAAAAATAAGCTGATGTATATTTTGGTGACAGACTCAAGTCAACAGGTGTCATTATATGTCAGGTTTGTAAGGTTCCTCAAAACCCCAAGGCACGACTGATTGACACTCTCTTCACTCCAGCAAACCTCAGATTGAAATGTTCCACAACCAACCAACCAAATTCAAAACTAATTCCAGACTTGTAATTTCATTACAACTTCGAACAGTTCCCTCATCAGAAATATAAATTTATTGTCACGACTTGGGCATAAAAAGAAAAAAATAAATGAATTTGAATTATGAACCTATTTTTGACAAACAGATTATAAGTTAAAGATGTAAATTTAGGATTGATGAGAAACTTGAAAAGCCTCATTAAAAAATCAGTTTCATTAAAGTATAAAATTGCTTTCACATAATATGTACAATTCGTACAATATTCACCTGTTTACGATTTGGTCCATTGTTCTCTGAGAAGAGATTAGCCCTCGATCATGGCTTCCCGAGGCTCTCGTCCAGTTTCTTTGAGATTAGGATATAATTTCGCCTTCAAGCCATCGTCATTCAGTCTACCACAAAACTCTGGTGTTTTGTTCTTTGGAGCACTTCTCTGTAACCAGATATCCAAAAGACTTTTCTGTCCGAACAATCCTTTTTGTAGTTTTACAGGTGCTGTTGAAACAGGTGGCGGAGACATTGGTGAATCTGTCGTTGCTCTTATAACCGTTGATCGAACATTTGGCTCCTCTTTTCCTAGTCTAGATAAAGAAAAAAGAAAATTATCAATTACTGCAGTTAAATCTAACAAAAATTGATACATGTCAAAAGGAGAAGAAAGAAAGGCAAATAAAGTTGCAATAGATAAAAATGAATCTAATTTTAATATTTTATATTATTAACTTGCCCATCCAATTCACGTAATGCCTGATCCAATTCGACTTTATCTTTGTCGTCCTTATTTCGAACTTCGAGCAAACAGTTAAAAACTTCGTTGTGAGCAGGTGAATTATTTGCATGACCCTTTAAAAATGTTTCGAGTTCAGTGAATAAAAGACGATAATGTTCTTCACGCCGCACTCCACCTTTTCCACCTCGGCCGCCACCAATACTTGGTAATGGTAATGATTCATGTTTAGCTTCCAGTTGGAGTAATCCAAAAATAATTTGTTTACACTGCAATACTTCATCTTTCGTTAATTCATCTTTTACAATTAAATCTGGCAATGGATCCACAACCTGTAAATATAACTTGTTTGCATAAATAAATAACAGTAGTTGCTAAAAATTAAATTTTCTAATCTTATCACTCCTTTACCTGCTTTAAATTAAACATCAAAGTATTGGAAATAGTAATTGGCCAATACTTTGTGTGTCTTTCTAATCTAGCTCTCATTTTCTCTGCTGGACCATCAATGTCAACTGAAGTTCGCTTTAGAGGTACAAGCATATTATTTCGCATTAAGGTTCCGAAATCCTGAAAATAAGTTTAGAATTAATTTAAAATAATCAATATACATCAGTCATTAATTAACAAGAAAAAAAGTTGCTAAGTATTAACTATTGTTATTGAACAATTTATTTTTAAATCTTTATTTTTATTATATATAAAAGCATGTATTTATTTATTTTAAAAATGCTAATTTAAAAACTAACCGTTATTCTATAATCAGTGACTCTTCCACCGCAACCTTCACTAATCGATGGTGGATCTTCCAAAACACTTCTAGACGTGGAAAGGGTATGAATAAATATTTCACCACCATGAGCGGCAAGTAGATGCGATATCGATTTGCCTCCACTTTTTCGCACCATTTCTAACATTACGGATCGACCGTTTAATAAAAAATTAATCAAACATGATGAAGGCCTGCTGTTTACATCTACTGGAGTAATTCTGTGCATTGCTGTGCAATTTTGCATTTCCAAAGCACTGCAACCCCTCGGCGTACACCATTTCAGAGTTATCGTTTCATATTCAGAACCTCCTTCAAATCTTCTGAAAATTTTCATCAAAGCTGTATCCTGAGGATTTCCTACAATTGAACATTAATAGTAAATAATTACATATATTGAAAATAAAATTTTATTTTTATCTTTTGACAAGTAATTTGAATTTCTATTATAAAAGTTATCAAGAAAATATAATTGATAACATATGTACCTTTTAGAATTGCAGTGTGTGCAGCAGAAGCATGAAAAATTTCAACATCATAATTTGCAGAAGAACTTGCATTTTGTTCTTCCTTCATAGGAATTCCTGTGACTGTTGTACTTGCCAAATCGTAATGAGCTAGAATTAAATGAGATAATTTGCAGTGTAAACTTGGAGCTTTCATGGCATGAACTTCCATCGTTAAAAGAGGTGACACCTAAAATAATGCAATTAAAATTTTTTATTTTTATTGAAAAATTTTTATACAAAACAAAAATAATCAAATTTAACAAAAAAGTAGAAATTTTACTTCACCTCTCTTGGACTTTGACTAGTAACCTGAGATTCTACATTGTTAGGAAATATATTAAGAATAACCAAATGACAATGGTTTATCGGTATTAATCTGAAATAAAAAATATATTAGTCTCGTTTATTTGAAATATTCGGATAAGTGATAATAAAAATATTTTATACCTATCGGAAGAAAGGGCAATTTTATTTTGCTGTGCCAATTCATTGAGGAAAATATTTTCTAAGCTTTTCATATTAATATTATCTCTAGCACTGGTAATGCAAATAACTCTCCCCCTATTTAAAAGTTTGTTTGCATTTTCATTCAAAGCAGATCGTTTTTCCTGCTGAATATCTGATGATTCAGTTAAAGCCTCAATTGCAACTCTTAAACCGTGTATTACTGAAAAATCTGCTCCTGGCTGATGAGTTCTAGGCGGTACTCCTATTATGGCCATACCATTCATTATCTGAAAATTGTTTACGTTATTAATTAGTAATACATATTTTAATAAAAAAAGTTGTTTAAAATATTCTTTTTAAACAAAAAACAATTTTTACGTGTGAAAGGTTTTGTTGTAAAGGACTCCAGGTATTTAAAATATGTGCTGCATGATCGCTGACAACAAATCTGACCTGGAATTTAAAATAAATTTTTTAAAAACAACAATTTTCTGTAGGCTAATATATTTAGAATAAATATAAATATTATATACCAATTTTCCCGTAGGGAATAAATCCCATACAATTCTGCAATATTCCATAGAAGATTCTACACTTGTTGTCCATAGCGATTTACAAATAGGAGCCAAGGGAATAAGATTTTGGCCTCTACTTTTTAGACAATCAAAATCTAACGGACTTTCAGTAGAAATACCGAAATACGGCGTGTGATCTAACACAAAAACAGTTTTATGATTTGCAGGATACATTTTGTTATAACATTATATGTACCACTTTTAAAAAATAAAATTCAAGTGGTTATACAGAAATGTCAAACAAAATTATTTCTTTTCAGGTTATGTTTGACATTGAAAAATTTATATCATTTTTTGCAAATAGTTTTCTTTCACTTCATGATTTTATATTTTTAAGACTTATGTAGATCTTAGGAAAGCTTAAAAGCTTTAATAACCTACGATAAAATATACATTTGCAATAAATTAAAACTATAAAACAAATAAACAAAATCCACGAAGTTTATGGACTTATGACAATGTTTTGACTGGTTTTGACTTTGACTTTGGTAGTTGTCTATATCGGAAGTGCTCTTCTTATTTTTCCGAAATGCATGCGTAAGTAAGATAAAAAACAAAGAAAATTAATAACAGATAAATTTATAAAAAATAAAATTTTTTTTTATAATTATTTAAAACGTTTATATAGAGTTATAAAATTAATAAATAATTCCAATAATAATACTTTTTGAGCTCCGTTGTTCTCAACCAGCAGACATTTCCTGTCATGGTTCAACTAATGGAGGTATGTCCAAAGTTGATCTATACCATTTTGAATAAATTAACTAAATATGTATGGACTATTTGTGTTTAAAATTTTATATAAAACTTATTTTAATTTAATTAATATTGTATATTATTTTTTTTTAAGTTTTTTAAATAGTCAAAATGTTCCAGCAGTAATTAATTTGAAAGTGCGCGGCTAAATTTTTCAAAATGGCTTTACCGGATGTTACATACTTGCGCGAGGCGAAACCTGGTTAGTTTCCTATCCATGTGAACCTCTTTTCCTTTAGGGAATTCTCCTTGTGGCGTCTCAACGTAAGTTTTTTTCATTATTTTTAATGATATTTTCTTAAATCTGTAATAAAATAGAAATTATTTATAATCTAGAAATACAATAATAAGTTTATATTTAATATAAAGTATCATTTAGTATGCAAAACTTGTATTAACAGTGATATTTACCAAAACACTGTACCCAAGCACGTGGCATGAATGACACAGAAATGAAGGATTTTAAATAATAATAATATGTAACATGTTTTAAATTTTTAATATTTTAAAGATGTTTGAAAATTATTTTTAAGGTAATAGATCTAGTTTCCAATTTACTACTACAGATGTTAATAACTTAGACATATCGAAAGTTAGGTTATGTTCCACATATTTTAAAAACTACTCTTTAATGATTGTCCTTTTTAATTCATTAGTACTAATTATTTAACTTTAAAATAGTTGTAAATAAATTGGTAAATTTATAAATTCATACATTGTGTTAATTGTTGACTTTTTTTTATATATCTCTAAAAATTGTGAATTAAAATTTCAGGTTAACTCGTAATTCAACCATAACGTTAAAATGTCTGGAGATATTGAAGCATTAGCTCTTAAGGAGGATGATGTTACAAAAATGTTGGTTGCCGGTACCCATTTGGGTAGTGAAAATGTCAATTTTCAGATGGAACAATATGTTTTTAAGCGCCGTGTAGATGGTAATTATAATATTTTTTAAATATTCCTAAGAAGTTTTTCTATAAGGTATTGATATTTTTCTAGATAAAGTTTAGATATTAATTGTCGATTTTAGGCGCTGGTATTAACATAATTAATTTGAGAAGAACATGGGAGAAACTTCTATTGGCTGCCCGAGCAATTGTTGCTATTGAGCATCCAAGTGATGTCTTCGTCATCAGTTGCAAGCTCTATGGTCAAAGAGCTGTTCTGAAATACGCCAATCATACTGGTGCAACACCCATTGCCGGACGTTTTACTCCTGGTGCATTTACAAATCAGATTCAGGTATATTTTCATCTCGAATCCATTTTTTTTTCATATCAGTTGAATCAGTTTTAGAAACTATAAAAATTCTTTTTAACTTACTTTTTATTCTAAATATTTTTGCAATTGACTCAACTCTAGTTAAATCATGAAGAAACTCTTTTGTCCAGAAAGTAAATCTGTTGGCAACAAATGGCTTAATCTTTTCTGATAAATTATTTGTTGATTCTTAAGAAGTGAGAATAATTTGTTTCGTTTACTAATATCAACGAATTTTAAAGGCTGCTTTCAGAGAACCACGTCTTTTGATTGTCACTGATCCAGCAACAGACCATCAACCCATCACTGAATCCAGTTACGTTAACATTCCCGTTATCGCTTTCTGCAACACCGATTCACCATTGCGATTCGTTGATATTGCAATTCCATGCAATAACAGAAGTCCAAACAGCATTGGTCTCATGTGGTGGCTTTTGGCCCGAGAAGTACTTCGTCTTCGTGGTTCCATTCCTCGTGAAACCAAATGGGACGTTGTTGTCGATTTGTTCTTCTACAGAGATCCAGAAGAGGTAAGAGACTTTTTATTTCAAATTTTGATATTTTTAATATAGAATTTTAAATATTTAAATCTGCAATATAAATTAATTGAATCTAATGATGACAAATCTATGTCCAGAATATATATCTGTTGGTACATATGGCTTAATCTTTTCTGAAATTTAATTTTACTGCTTACTGTGTATTTGGTTTAAAAGAATGAAACTAATTTTTGTAATTTGTTATAGGCTGAGAAAGAAGAACAAGCAGCTAAGGAAGTCACAGGACCACCACCAAAAGAATTCTCAGCTGCTGAACCCATTGCTGCAGCTGATGGTTGGGGCAATGATGTTGAAACTGGACCAGCAGTTACTGAAAGTTGGGCTGATGATGTTGCTGCACCTGCGGCTGCTCCTGCCGCAGCCGCCGCTGCACCAGCGCCAGCTTTTGCAGCCACAGGAGAATGGGCTGCCCAGGTAATTTTATGATTTTATTTAAATTTCCTACTGAAAATTTTTCAAGGAATTAAAGGTTTTTAAATAAAATAATTATTTATTCCGCAGGTTCCTGGACAAGATGAATGGACCCCAGCACAACAACCAGCTCCAGTATCCAGCTGGGGAGGTGGTAACACTGACAAGTGGTAATTATACATTCTTTGCAATGTTTGAAACTTTTATTACGATCAAAAACTTGTAAAGAAAAAATTAATAAAAAAAATCAGAAAAGCCTCATTAATTTTTTTTATTAATTACTTTCTTATTCTATGACAAACAGATTCGTCTTATCGTAAATTGCGTCGTATTTAAAACTATATAAAAAAAATTACTATACAAATGAAACAGACTAGTCTTCAATTAGCCTAAAAATAAAGTATAAAAAAAAGATAAACGCCTCTGAAAGACTCCATTGAGTTAAGTATTGTCCTTTTTTGAAAAAATTTGTAATGATGTTAAGTGTAATCATAATCATCAAATGGTTGACCATGAACTTTAAATCTATAGATGCAAGTATATTCAGGATTGCCCCAATTCGAATGTATTTCTAATTTTATTTGCTTGAAAGGAGATTGACTTATTTCACTATTCTGTAACAAATTTCATTTTGAAATTAAGTTTAGTTTATTTTAATAATTTTAGTATATTAGAAAGTTATTCATTACCTTAACAGCAAAAGTTTGAGACGGAGATCCATGGATGTTATAAGTAAAAGAATCGATGAAAACGAATTCATTTTGAATATGTCCCTGTGAAGCAGAAAAGTGGAAATATTAAAAAGTAACTTGAATTTTAGTAGTTTTAATTTTACATACATGAATGCTAAACGTTTTTGGTGCGGAATCAATTGATCCTGTTATGGATGCAGATACTGGGATATTTTCCAATGTTACATGACTAATTATTGCAGCTCGAGCCAATTCAATAATAAATTTTCCACAAGATCCTTTAAAAGCCCAACATTCACCTGCTTCAGTCCATGGCTACGATAAATTAAAACAATTTGAATTAAAATTAAGAAGACGAATCTATAATAATTCAGATGTATTTTATTATAGTAATAATTTACCTGTATTATTTTTCGGGGAGTATGATAAATCGGTTTCCAAAGCGGAATTCCAAAAAAAGTAAGTGTAACGGAATAATATGTCTCCGTATCCGGAGTATCTATTACACATCCTCCAACTGCTTCTGCCGCGAAATCTGCCATTTCAGTGGGTTCTAAAATTATGAAAAGATTTAAAAATTATTCAATTATTACTTTTTCTGTGAAATGATTTCTTTACCTTTATGCCCACAAGGATAAAATCTGCCTAGATGGAGTCTCTGGAAAAAAATTAATAAAAATAAATTTATATTTTTAAATATTTGTATATTATAACAGTTAACTAATATGTTATTTTATATATAGCAATTTAGATAAAAATTAAATTTTACCAGTTTCTGGAGCATTTTTTCGAGACTAAAAGTTTTTGTTTTCAAACGAAGAAGTTCTTTCTCCATAGGAGATGAACAAAATTTTGGTACATCTGAGACATCGAAATATTTGCAATTATCATGTTTTGTACAATCGAATTTTTCTGAATACGGTAGCATCTCGTCCTTTACATTTAAAAATGCATATATAAAAAGTAAACCTAAATAAAGAGGTATAGATTTTAATTTATTAATAAAATATAAATAATTTACACATAATTATATTAAATTACCTGCACCAAGTGCCATTAAAAACGATATTTTTAAAACAGGACTTATCCATTTCAAAAAGAAGCAAAGCAACTTTCTCATCCTAAGTAAAAGCCATAATTCTAATATTAAAATTCCATGTCTTATCCTGCACATAACTGAAATCATATTGATAAATAATATAATACACTGTTTAGTTTTATGGTTTTAAGTTAAATATGACTATTATATATTACCTGGGGTGCTCTTTATAATTCTAATTTTGACACTTATTATTAATGAATGTCGTCAAGTGCATATTACTATTCCAATTAATAGTTTTCTTTATTTATAATTCTATAAAAAGTTGTATAAGGCAATGTGTTTCTAAATTTACTTGGATATACAATTAACCAGCCAAAAGCTGTCAAATTTGCAGGATTGTTTGAAATTTGTTGTTGTTAAATTACGCCCTCTTCAATTTTGTTACTCGTCGATAATGCAGCCTGATTCAATATTTACAATCTTCAGTCGATAAAATAGTGTTTATTTAAAATTTCGCTTTATTTATTATTTAGAAAAATTTATTGTTTGCAATGCTTATTAAACTTATTAATAAAGAAATAATTAAAATTAAAAAAATACCATAATACGAATAATATATTACATTTTGACTTGAAGTGTCGATAGTACAGAAATTGTTCAGCTGTGGTTGTCAATACGTCATTTTAACAGCGCTTATTTATATAATATATAATAACAAATAATTGTAAGTTTGTAAGTTTCAGATTATTCTAGAAATTATCATTAATTACAGATAATGTCATGTAACACATGTCAATCAAAATTTTCATTATTTCTACGAGAGGTAAGAACTTTTTGACATTTATTAGGTTAGAGGTCACCATGTTTATCATTTTTCTTATTTATTTTAGTATAAAATTTTATTTAATTATATTAGTAAACATTTGAATTTTCATTTTAAACAATATCTTATATCTAATTAATTTTCAAATCTAAAATTTATCTAAAGAACCTGCTATTTTCATTCCTATGATTCCTATAGTATGACTAATTGTTTATCATTTAATCTTTGTTTTGATATTTGAAGACAATGCTTCAAAATATTTTTTCAGAATGCTTGTCCGAACTGCGGCTTCTCATACTGTAATAAGTGCCTCAAGTATAAATGTGAAGTTCCTAAAGTCGGATTGAAGAAAGTTTGTGGTCGATGTTTTAGTAAAAAAATGGATTCGAAAACTGAACATAATCATTTAATGGATCAACAAATAATTCTGAATCAAAATAGTGAAGCACTGGCTCCTGTGGATATCACAAACAAGTAATATTTCCCAAATAATTCTTATATAAATATAACAACGAATTTGAATTTAAAATGTCACTATATTGATAATAGAAAACTTGCTTTTTATTCATATCACGAGTTGTAGATAATAAAGTAAATTCAAAAATTTTCTAATTTTATTGCAAATTTTTTATTTTGCTTTCCTTGAATGTATTTTTTTTTTGTAAATTTTTATAATATTCAATTAATATTGCTTAAATAACGAAACCTTACATTTTCTCAATAATTTATGAATACATACTTAAATTTTCACAAGTACAATAATAATATTTATTTGTATGACTTTCATCTAATTTACTGTACATTATATTGATGAATTTCATTTTTCCATTACTATAACCATTTTAATTTACCATTTCATTTAATAACGTCACATTCTTGATTCCAGATTGGATTCTTTGGAAAATCCAGCAAAACCTCCAATAGTTATGTACGCTCATGAAAAACACTGGGATAAATTAAAAACTGGATTAGAGCCAGCAGATCAAGAAATTGTTGATCGTTTGAGAAAATTGAAAGATGAAGATGGTAAAACTTCTCCTCCGAGTGTTGAAGATATTAAACGAAGATTAGCTTTGTTGAAAGATCAAAATCCTGATGTTCCTCATAAATCAATGGATGTAATGAAATCTAATTTTCCTTATAGTCCAATATCGTGTATTTAATATTATGATGAAAATATTTATCAAACCTTGAAATTGATTGTAGATACACTATGTTGATAACAGAAGTGACCAAGAGAAGACAGATGACTTAATAAAAGAATACCTGACTAGATTGGAACTAGCGGCACGTAACGATCCTATAGCTGAAATTCAATCTCGACTTAATTATTTGCATGAACCTCAACCGTCCACAGTAAGTATTTTTATTATTTTCTTTCATTAATAAAATAATCGATTTTAGATAATTATAAAATTAAAATGTAATTTAATTATTTTATTATTATTTTATTTGTTAATTAAATAAATTTTCTGCAGTCTTCGTCGAGTATTCATAATGTTTATTATGATGATGACGGAGAGTCAATAACCAAGAAGATAATCAAAAAGGCTTTGGCCGAAGCTGTCTTGGAAAAGAAATATGGGGATGTAGATGAGATCGAGGATATGGAAGTGGAAGTAAGTAAAATTTGACATTATTTTCGTTTTCATACGAAATATAATATATATAAGGATATTTATCTCCAGCAGACAGCACACATGAGCACGGACGATGAAGATGAAGCTTGTGTGATGTGCGATCAAACTACAGATTTAATACGATGTCAGGGATGTCACAATGATCTTTATTGTACAAACTGCTTTGCAGACAACCATGATGAATTTGAACTGGGAAGTCACACGGTTGTACCTTTCAGACCGAAGAAGAAGTCGAGCTAAAAGTAAATAATCAACTTTTTAATTATCTTGGTACTTTTTAAACGATATTTTTTTTAAACAAGATTTATATATTTACCTCAGGACATTTCTTCATTTGTACAGCTTTTATACACACTGCGAATTATTTGTGATATTAATTAGTATATTCGTTAAAAGGACCAAAATGAAGATTCAAGTTTTAATAAAATGCACTTAATGTTTTTTTTTAATAGGTCATCGTAAACGTGATGACAATTTTGTGTTGGAAATAAAATTCAGAATATTATACTAAATTAATTAGTTTTAAATTTTACTCTTTTCTTTTAATTATTTTTTGTTAACAATTTATTCTGTGTAGCTTTTTTTTACGGTGATATATTTAAAAATTTTTCAGACTTTTCTCGGGGGGGTTTTCATTTGCAGTCACGACGCAAAATACTCCCACTAGTCATTATACTGACCGATTCCCGGTGTTATTTTTAGATTTTCATTCGACGGTGCTTTGCCAAGTTTCAGACATGGGAGACGTTACACGTTAGAAAATTCTTTTTAATTCTTAATATCCGGTTAAAAAACGTATTTAGAGCTTATAAAATTTCTTAATTTTTCACAGAGTTTCCCAACATTTGGAAAATAAACCCATTATAAATTTTCCTAATGTTTTATTTTTCAAGTTTTATTTATTCTTTTTTCAAAATTTTTAAAAATTTGATAATTTTCTTTCCTTGGTTTTTCTGTAATTTTTTACTCACAGAAAAATGTTGACATAAGTTAGTTGAAAATAAAAAAGATTTTGTATTAAGAAATGTCACTGACACAAATTGAATATTTTGCCTTTGATGCAGAATAATTGTTCATATGATTAATTTGCAAGTCAAAGTAAGCAAAAATCATCTTCATTTTATTTTAGTTGCACTTTGCAACTGTTACTTATATCGACATTATTTTCTAAGAGAATGTATGAATTATGCAATATTACGATCTATGACTATGAGAGGCTGAATCGCACGCTTTCCCTTTTTCTCAACGAAGAAGGGAATACATTCCTTTGCAGATTCCATGGGAAACTTTATTGACTTGCTTCGTCAATAAATTGCATTGTTGTAATAACTATCGGTTTTATAGTAGTATTAGGTATCAATATGTTGTTACTAGGTTACTACAAATCTGACAAACTCGAGGAAATATATAATTAACATCAATTTCGTATTTACCGTAAATTGTTTTTATATCGGATTTCATTCAAGAATTACCTTTAATTGGACTAATGACTCATTAACTATGAGTCTTTAAATAGTCGACTTTATTATTTATTTCCAAAAACAATGAAATTTTTTTTTAGGTAAACCATTCGTTAAATGGTGTCATTAAAAATTTGCGAGTTGTAAAGAAAAAAAGGAAAATAATTTCAAAAGCGTTCTATTAGAATTCTCCGTATCATAGATGTGCAGGAGAAATGAAAAAGTAAATTTCAAACGTGAGAGAATGTTTAATTATACTTTTATCATAAACTAATTACATATATACTCGTCCTCGGCATTTTGTACAATGTTCTGCCTTTCACTTTCCTTTAATTTTTTGAGACTTCATCTCGCTAACAATAGAAAAAAACATTTGAAAACAAACGATTTCATCCCTAAAGGACAGGAAATATTTTACAGAAAAATCTTCTTAAAGAGAATGAGGATATCAAGTATCACCTTGAACAAAAATGGGACGATGCCTGCTTATCTTTCAATTAACACTAAAACGATAGTTTTCAAAGCATTCACTCTAAGAAACAAAACAATTTTGTCTTTTCCAAAGAGAACATTTCTTTGTTGTTTTTAATGACATTGTTTTTTATTTCATGAAGATAACAGTCATGAAAAATTTTCATACATAATACGTTTTTTTTAGATTTAAAAATATTACATGCACGGCCCATATTCGATCACACGTAATATATGATAGGACGTTCGCAATATCGATTCGAGCATTCTTAACACATCTCTTCATTCATTCAATAAATTAAAAATAATAATAATCACTTAATAATCGTCCCTCTAATACTGAACGAAGAGAGGCGATCTAATTACTTTTCTTTCTCTACTAGTCTCGTATTTCAAGTTGTACAGTATATAAAAAAATTAACCATAGATCCTCCTATATGAAAAGCAAATTAGATTTGCTGAAATTTTTCGAATTTTCTTTCGTACGACTTAATTTTACAAAAAAAAAAAGAAAAAAAGGAAAACTCCAAATGCGATAAACGCTGCGCAGAAATACAAAATATTATGATTGATATAAAAATCTTAATATACTTTTTAGACGTTCATTTTAATTGAACAAATCAAGCACCTCGGATTAGAATAAATTTTATACACATAAATTTCTCTTAAACGAATCAGAACACTGATTTTTTCACAACGAAATATTTTTGAATAACTAAAATTTTCAATATCCATAAGCATGCAAACATTCGAAAATGTTTATAAAAATTAATTTCCACGAGAACACTCACATTTTTCTTTTTAAAAATATATTTTAATGTAGAAATTAATTATTTCTATAATCCGAGGTTACGAATAATTAAATTATTTATCTGATATGGCACCATAAAAAAAGGATAAAAACATTTGCACAGCGTTTGATGAAAAGAGGCATTATATTACAAAAATCGAATAGAAACGATGTAAATAACACAATTTTTAACCTTCAGAATCTTATTTTATTTTCCGAAGTGATTCTATTTCGATAGAGTTGGTGGAAACAATTTTGCATTTTTGGATCATGAGATGATCGCAATCTTTGGACTGGCATTTTTTTACAGTTTAACAATTAAATACAGGATAAACAATTTTTTGGATGAATTTAGTGTCATTTCTATTCAATTATTTATTTTCTAAATTGCCAAATTTCTCACTTTAATTCTCGGAAGATGTTTTTATATTAAACATTGTATTTCCTCGCGTTTCGAAGTAACTATTTCTCAAGCGTCCTTTCGTGATTTCGAGATACTTTCTGCTTTAAACAAATTTTCGCAATCCTGCAAACAAACGCGAGGGTTTTGCTCGTGGTTATTTTGTTTCATTATCACTAGAGTTGGGTCCAGGAAGAGGTATTGCCTCTGCCGAAACTGGCACTGGTTGTTTCTTCGTTTTTTTCACCTTTTTCGGAGACTTTACTGCTTTTAGGGTATCCTCCGCCTCTTGAGAATTAGAATCTTGGGTCTGATGTTCCATATTTTGAACATCTGTCGTTGGAGCCTCGGGAATTTGATTCTTAGATTCCTCTGGTTTAGTTTCAATTTGAATTTCGGCCTCTAGGGTTTCAACAGGAGCTTCTATTTTGACTTCAGCTTCAAACTTGGAATTTTCAAATTGACCTTCACATTGTCCTGGATTTATTTCGTTTTCACTTATTTGGCTTTCTTCTTTAGAAGGAACTGAAGAATTGGGACCGGGTGGAAGTGGAATGGGTTTGTTGTCAATAGCCTGCTCTACAGACTGTTCAGTCTCTGTCAGTGGATTTGCTGTTTTTTCATTTGTCTCAGACACTTGTGCCTGCTGTGATTCTTGTTCTGGCAATGGCACTTTGGATTCCAATAGATTAATTGATTCTTGTATACTTTTGATGGCAGCTTTTCTCGCTAGTCGTACATTTTCTTTACCCTCAGTTTCAATATCGTCGAGTTTTATTAATTCACGTGTCAACATTTCGTCCAGATACATGTAATCTTTTGCTTTTCGAGAATTGCCATTGTAATTTTTCACTTGCTCTGTGAGTGAGTCCACCTCCTTTTGAACGAGTGCAACCCTTTCAAGAGGATCTTTAGGAAGAGTTTGCTTTGGTTTTGGATCTTCTGGTTCCTGCTTTTCTTGTTGTGGTGGTTGATGTTGAGTTTGATTCTGTTGATGTTGTGGATTCTCTGGATGTTGATATTGATGATTTTGTTGTTGTTGCTGCTGTGGTTGATGGGACTGTTGCTTCTGTTGTTGATGTGTCTGATGTTGGGGTTGTTGGTACTGCTGTGATTGTTGATGAGGCCAATCTCTCGTGAATGGACGATCAGGCTCATCTCGTGACCATCTGGGTTGATCAAAGAATGCTTCCTGGAAGTGCGATGGCCAATTTTGCTTCTTTCCAAATCGTTCATTAAAATGTGAGGGTCTATGGAAATTTGGAGGAGCTTGAAATTGTGATTGAGATTGATATTGCGGTTGGGATTGATACTGTGGCTGAGATTGATACTGCGGTGGAGATTGATACTGTGGTGGAGATGATGATTGTGCAAAAGAATCATCATCTCTTTTCCTAGAAATTACTGGTTCATCACGACCCTCAACAAAAATAGGAATATGTCTAACATTTCCCTGTTGTTGTGTTTTTTGATGTTGAGCTTGTGATTCTGGAGACTTTTCTCTCTGTAATTGCTCTGGCTGCTGCTGTTGTTGCTGCTGCTGCTGCTGCTGAGGTGTAATTTCAACTCTAGAGACAAACCGAGGTTGCTCAGTTTGTTGCTGAAATTCTTGTCTATTTTCTGGTGGAGCGGACATTGATCGTTGATTTCGATTAATTTTCTGTGGATTGTCCATATTTATTTGATGTTGACCAATGTCGACAATATTTCTCAGACCGTATTGGGGATTTCTTTTTGAATCTTGAAATTCGTGTCGTGTGATTTCTGGTTCTCCGTGTGAACTAACGGCACTGGCACCACTCGCTGCACTGCTTCCACTTGCCTGACTTTTGGTGTCTTCGTCTTGATGACTTTGATAATTGTTTCCACTGCCAGAGCCTCGTCGACGATTTTTCAGTGTTCCTTGAAATGGTATATCTCCCCAAGCGGATTCAAAAAAACGATCAGCAAACTCTGGATGACGGGATGCTAAGTCGTCCAAATGAGAACGTAATTCTCCACGTCTATTAAAGCCGTCCTCGTCGAAATTAAAACCCTGAATCATAAAATAGAAAAGAAATGTTAATACAATTGAAACAATAATTAATCAAAAAAATAATAACCAAAACACATCAGTGAAAAGTGCAAACTAAAAATATCTCTTCTCCTCTATTGTTCACAAAAACAATTTATGCTCAGAAAAAATTTCATATATAATTCTATTTTCGTGGCTAGGTGCAATGGTTAAATTAATTTTACTTTGGTTAGAGAGCATGCGGAACAAGCTCATGTGGGCGAAAACGGTGGCAATCTTGTACCATTTGTATCGCCTCCTGCGAGTGAAAAACCTCATTAAGAAGAATGAATATCCATTTCTTATCAATCTTCGAGCTTTTATGTTCAGAATAACTGTTCATTGAAAAGGGTTAAAATAAATTGTATTAAGGAAAACATTCAATATAGATGTAAAGTCATCGATCAGCGTGCTAACGATTGAGATTGCTTTGAAAGATTGAAAGAAGGTTATTGCGAGTTGTTTGGTACGTCATGAATTGTTATTTCCTTGATTTGAATCTTGAATTTAAGGACTTTTTATGTCTAACTTTTATGGAGTTACTGGATGGCAATGAAAGATATTTACCAAGAAGACGTTTTCCCATTAAAATCATAATAATAAAAATAATAATAATAATTTATCAGGTGGAGTAAAAAACTGAATAAAAGCACGAGTTAATGTTTCAAACAAGATTTCTTAAGCATAATAAATAAAAACGACCACTTTCCAAAAGCAGAATGAAAAAGAGTTAGTAACCATATGTAAATTATGTAGTTGAGACACGTAATGCAAATTTTCTAACAAGAGTTTTTCATTTTTTTTGTCGACAAGATTTTATTTCTGGTTTGACTTGTATGGTTTTTCTGAATGACAAATGTCCCCTCCTACTAATTGCATTCTCGAGCACATGGCTGTATTACATTTGATTTCATTGTAAGTACAAAAAATAATAATTCTACTTAGTGAATTGGAATTATTTTCGAAAGTTAATAATTTGTTTAGAAAACTAATTGTTTTTAATAATTCAATAAAATAATTCTCTTTTTCAACAAGAGAATAACAAAGTATAAAAAAGAAAAATTTTTCTACAAAAAAGAGAATGTTAAAAGACACTAAAAAACATGACCCACTTCTCTCGATCAATTTACACCTCGCATATATAGTTATGAAAGGCATCAGATCCAACCAAATATGGCCTCCTAATCTGACATAGAGACTGTCAAAACACCAAAATACCTACGCACTCGACGAAAAAATTCACATAAATTACTGGCTAAGAGTTCCATGAAAATAGAGGGGAGAAAAAAAATATCCTTGAAATATATTTTTCTCACTATGGTTCAAAGGACCTATTTACAGACAATTGTACTTTGACCTAATGCTTTTATGGTTTCTGGCATAGCTATTAAGTACCTGGTTTAACAATTTATGTACTTATAGATATACAGATCATTACGTGAACAACATTTGAATGTGTAACCCAACCCACGCTTCTGTCTGTGACGTCATACAAAGTATAGATACAAAAAAAAAATCACAGTTCTCAAGCAATGAAATCACTGAAATCCACATAAAAGGAAGTGATAATTTTTTTCTTAACATTTCGCTAAATCTCTGCCTTAAAAGTTTCTATATATAACTAAATTCTACTTCTTAATGAAAGTGATACAAAACAAACAAAAAAAAAACCAAAAAATTATTTTTCATTTGCAATTTAATTATATATTTTCAAAGATAGTCACATTTATGTACATACATAATTAGTCTTTGTTTGAAAAACACCTGTTTGAAAGAAATTCCTGAACTTATGAATAAGTCACAAAATTCCTGCATAATGAAGTTTTCTAAGAATTTTTGTGCATTTTTTTTATTTTATTTTTCAATTGTTATCATTAATTGAAACCTATTTACACGTCTCGGATCTTTTTTAAAAACGAAACCGAATTAACAAAGAGGAGGGGGGGGGGGGGGGTGGGAGTAAACTAATGAGAGTTGCAAGAGTTTGATGACCTTCTGTTTGGAACTCGGTTATTGGGTCAAGGTCATTTTGAAGGGTACAAGACAAGAAGCACGAACTGATTTGAAAATTTGTGCGATTATGGAAGAATATTGATCAACAGTGCGGAATAATTAGAGAAAAAAAATACTACATGTCTAATATATAGTCAGCAATTAATAGAGCATCAGTCATATAAAGATTTAAATTATTTATAGCAGTGACTCCTAAGACACTAGCAATCTATAATAAAATTCTTTATCACCTATTTCCATCAATTGACGATTCTTGTCTGCCATTGTCAGACAGGATCACACGTAATAACTTCCTGTAATTAAAAAATTTTTTATATTTAATATTAATATCAAGAGATGATTTTTCTTTTTCTGAGCCTGGGAACAATATTACACGTGACAAGATATATATAATTATAGAAAAAAGAGATATTTTTAGTAAGATATATTCGTTGAAAAATATTTGATAATTATTATTAAGAAGAAAAATTCGTCTGCAATGAAGGTAAAGACAAAAATGCAGTCTCTGATCTGTGAATATATGAAAACTGGGTGAATGTCACGGTGACCATAAGTATCATTTGATGAAAAAGTAGGTCACGGCTTGAGCATTCCCTCTTACATCTTTGGCTAAAATAATCGTGACAATGTTCCTTCTTTGGAATCTTTGCCAAAACAAAGAATCCAATTTTGTAAAATAAAGTTTAAACTTCCAAATTCGAAGCAATATTAGTATACAGGGTTTTTTTTAAAAGCAAATTAAAAATCGATCATGCGTAATAAATTCGATTTTCTAGGGACATAAATTTGTCAATTAGCCATATATTAAATTACTGCATCAATAACTACTCAACTACCAATAATAAAACTCGCTTTACAATACAAGACAAGAATATTACTCTAATTGACGAATTTGGAAATAATTTTATCACTTGAGAAATTTTTTCCCCATTCGTCTCAATAAAGAAAAAACAATTAAATTCTTAATATCCAAGTGCTTGAAAAAAATTACATATAAAAATAATTTTCACAAGTGTTTTAAAATAAATTATATATAAAAATAATTTTCACAAGTGTTTTAAAATAATATATATTGTATGTAAAATTTATCAAAATAAGTTGAATTGTTTGTCGATGAAAGTCTATAATATGAAACGATATAGACAGAATATAGAAGTTATATATATATATAAAAAAAAGTAAATTCAACTCTCTCGAGATTTTTTCGTCTTTTGCGATATCATCGCCCACGTGATAATATGTTATACGTCATTATTGGAGGAAGGCTCGACGACTTGGCACATCGTAAATACGAAAATTTGCTCGTGCCGGTTATCCAAAAACCGGTTTTGTGCCTCCAAGAAAAAACATTAAAGGTACTTTAAGTAAAAAGTTGGCTTAGATCACAAACTAAAATATAAAATTGATTTTATTTACCTAGACGAGCGACACTTGGATCTTAAGAGAGTAATCATCATAAGTGCTGAAGTATCTTGTTTCAAATCAAAATACACAAATGATTTTGTAAAACTTTTTTTTAAATAAAAAAAGGGTCATTATAAGCAAAGAAGCAATGTTGAAAATTAATTTTATTAATTAATTTATTAAATTATTTTAATAATTCATACAGTGTATTATTTTAATATACCGTGAATTGTTAATAAAAATGAGTAAAATAACATTGTTTATATTAATTCTTAACTTGAAGCAAAAAAATTTCATAACTTTCCTCTAATTGTTAAACACCCTGATATATTTTTTAAAGACATTTTTTCGGAATGAATCATGCCAGGTGATAAAAAAAAATTCTATTGACTGAAAATTAAAAACTCTGGCCAAAAGAATCGTCACGTTAAAACATAAGGTAGTATGAGTTTCGACGTCATTGGACGGAAAAGTTATTTCTAACTTCCACGTAACATCGTCCAAACGCGAGGAAACAAAATGAAACTGATACTAAGCAATAATTTCAACGTGAAAAATGCACAGCAAATAAAGAAAACAACACCACAAATAGAAAGAAAGAAACAAAATTAGAATAAAATTGACGTGTGAAAGAAAGTGTGTTCAAAAATATTTTTTGGAAAATATGTCAAAATGATCACAAATTATTCCATCATATTTATCAGACTTTGGATATTGTGCGTGAAAAATTGTTTGCTACTGAGAAGCAAGCAGTAAGCAAAGCAAATTTAAATTATACCCAGGATGAAAAATGAAAATTTTAGAAAGAAATTGTTATAATTTCGTATAAAAAGATAAATTTTGAAGCAAGTTGCTTGTTTTTGTATACATATAAATCGATCAAGGTTTCTTTAGACTGGATTCTTTTTTGCGAAATTTTTATAATAGAGACAACCAAAAAAAAGTTAATTTTGTAGGTATTTCAAATACAACAAATTCTTGTAATATTTTTCTCAAGAATTTCTTGTTAATAAATTATAATTTCAATGTTGTAAAATGATTCTGAATCATGTAATTGGTAGCTTCGGCAGATCTTGAATTTGATCATTTAGATAAAACGTTAAAATTTATTTTCCAATAAAGAATAAAACAAGGAAACTTGTTATAAAAAGAAGCTGGGAGATATTCGAACAATCTAGAAGGAACCTTGACGAAAATTGTATTATAACGCGCATGTCACCTTGATTCAAGAGTTTTGGAAAATTCGTGGGAGGAGCGAGAGGGAAGTTAAAAAAATATATTTTTCAAAATTTGCCTTTGTCAGAATGAGGGGGAAATTTTTTTGAGAAAGGGCACTTACAGGGAAATCGCAATCCAGATCGATCCCTCGTCCTAATTTGGATGCGTTGTCCAGCATGACAGGTGAGTCCATAGCTTGGACTCTGTTTAGAAACGTGTTTATTCCTTTCTTTTTTTTTATATTGTATATATAAATATAAATAAAATCACACGATTATTTTTCTAGACTTTTAAGGCTATTTTACAAAAGAAAAAAAAATAGAACAGCCTTGTATTAATGATTTTTGATTGCTTTAAACGGCTAAAGAAGCTCGCTAAAAAAATGCCGGTAGAGGTTATGCGAGCGATGCCAACACGCTTCTAAAATCTTGTCAGTTACCGATTTTTAAAGATTAATTCTGCCAGATTCTCTGCTTCAGAAAATCGAAGATAATTTATTGCTCCTGATCCTCCGTTTGGTTAGTATTTTCGTCTCCAAAAATGAAAATTAAACTATTATATCACTTTTTCACTATGTTTCTCTTTCATTCACCAAGAATAATTTCAGTTTTTGAAGTAAATTTTTCTTGCACTTTAAATTCTGCATAGAATAAAAAAAAAGCGTGAGACACGCATAAACCCACTGAAAACTATTGAGATACTGTCATATAAGAAGGCGGGGGAACAACTTAAATGTGTTGGCACTGCGACACCACGTGATGCGCGCGCAAACGTAGTCACCAGAAACTTCCAGTGAGTTCTACAATGATCAATGGATGAGAAGTTTCTACAGACTTCTTTAATTCTTTTAGAATGATTTTTAAAAACACCGCAAGCAAGAAAGAAAAAATTGTGGTTTCGAGAAAAGAAAAAAGAGGGAGAGATGATGATGATGTTTTCAGAAGGTGGCGCTACTTTATCGGGAGGTTACGTCTGATCTACCAAACACGTGTTACTTGAAATGTCAACTATAAGCACGTGGACCCTAACAATGAGACAAATTTCCATCTTAAAAATTTGGATTAATATTGTGAATTTTTTTCTCTATATACGATTATAAATTTTTTGTTCTCTATCAAAGAGGATTTTTTCAAATTTTCAAAAAAAAAATTGAAATTCATCGCAGTATAAAAAAATCCGTTTTTGTTGCAATAAACTCATAGCAAAAAATGATGAATGTGATTTGTTTTTTTTTTTAATCGTTGACCAGTGAAATTTATATTTAATGAATCATCGTTGGAATATTTTTGTATTAATTTCAGATACAACACTGATCTCCAGCTTTCAATGCAATAATTTTTTTTTGTTTTTTTTTTTTTTGTCAGAAAACTTTCTTTTATACATTTTGCGAGGCGCCAGGCAAGGTTTGTTGCCTGACTCGTTCACCTGGCTCCTTTTATAGAAAACACTTCCCCCTTGAGTTCTTCAAGCAGGAAACTGCAGGGACGACGATTTTTATATATGGAAGCAACAAGATGCGATCATCGCACCGAGGCGTAATGATAATGCCTACATTAAATTTCATCAAAGATAAATTAACCGTGAATTTTGCTTTATCCTTTTGGCTGGTAGCTTTTTGACTTAATTAAGAGATTAAAAAAGTCCTTTTGCCGAGATACTCTTATCGAATCATTTAAGCGAATTTTTAATATATTTTCATTAGAGAGCTAAAATGAATTAAATTTTTTTTTCTTTATTTAAAAATTATAATTAATAATTAATAAATATAGATGCTAATTTTCAAATTCAAAAAATTAAATTTCTTCATTTTCTTATTGAAAATATCTTCTTTTACTTAGTGACTACTGAGAATTTTTTTTTCACTATATCTTAAGGGTCAGGTACTACTGAACTATAAAATTCTTATTTGCATGTTAGTCATACGATTGGATTTTGGCTTTGCTCCAGAGATCTCTATTTTTTTTCAACTACATGCATGCAAAAATACGCTTTGTATTTCAACACATTGGTTTTGTACGGATTGAAAGTCGTCCTTGTTTTAAGCAAATTAAATTTCAACTGATGAATAATTTTATTGTTTTTAAATTCAAAAAACAAAGAAATTAATACAGAAAACTTATTTAAAAAAATTTGTGAAAGTATATTGTCGCATAAAAAAATTAAGTTAAATTTGCATGTAAATTTAATCAAAAGTGCTTTTTTACATTCTTTATAATTTATATTCACTATTAATTAAATCAATAAAGTTTGGTTTTTAATTCATATATAGAATAATAATTTTTTTTTTAAGTGTAAGCGGAAGCGGAAATTATGCCGTCGAAGGGCACGTTATGAAATGACTCTACAGAATATATATTCTTGGCTGATTTCCAAATATGTTCAGCTAATAAACTTTTGTTGAGTTTAAAGTCTCAATTATGGAATATTTTACAAAAGTTGATTGCAAAATCAGAGCGCCATTCAGTCGTGGAAAATCTCTTTAAAAATCCCTTTTGTAAGCCATAAAAATTATATATGTGAAGAGAAAAAAAGTAAATAATAATATAAACATTTAACATTTTTTTAGAATTTAATTCTCAAGTTTTTTTTCTCATTTTTTTTCTCAATTTTGCACGAATCAATTATTATGTTCTTGGAAATTTAGTTAATGAAGTTTAAAACACCTGCACGCGATCATAGAGTTGACCTTTTGATAATGTCCAGAAAGAAAATATATTGCAAAAGAGAGAAAAAAAATGCATTATTAAAAAATATATTTTTTAGAAATGAAAATTTTTCCTACTTCTGAAAAGTTGATTATTTTAAAGAACTTATTAAGAAGGGATCGAGAGAATTTATAACAACTAATTATAATTTATGAGTCACTTGTCGTCTCTTAAATAATAAAAATGAAGCATTACGTGCACACCTTTAAGTCTCGTAAATTGTAACAAAAATTTAATGAACAAAGTTGCACTAAAAAAAAAAAAAAACATGATTTTTTTCAGGGGAAGGTTATAATCTAAAAATAGAAATCGCAATACTTTCAATGCAAGGATTTCTTGTTCCAGAAAATACATAATTCTACTTTTATCTAGTTAATGAACAATGTAAAATTTGTTACACTTCGTTATTCAGAATTTTCGTCTGATGCGGATATAAAGCTACTTATTTAGCTTAAAATAAAAACGTAGGTGGTATAAATTTGTCCGTAATTGACAAATACACGGAATATTCAATTTAAATTACGCTTATTTTAATATTCAATTTTGAAAAACTATGAGCAAAGTTAAAATTTATTTTTGAAAAAAAAGGTTCTCTACTTTATAGAAATACATTTTTGAAAGTTTCAAGTGTTGCCATCTTTCGTGATCTATTCGAACTTTTCGCTTTGTCAGAAAATTATTTTTTTAACAACAAAGTGATTTTAATTATCAACTGTTTTCTGCAGTTTTCAAAAAAATTTTCACAAGAAACAATTTAGGATTCAATTGAAAAATATCAATTATTTAAAATATTTTATTGAAAAATTTGCATTAAACTTGAGCTATTGCTAAGAAATCTTTAAAAAAAGGGGTAAAAAGAATGTCATTTATAATAAAAATTAAAAATGAATTTTAAAAGAATTAATGAAACCAAATGGGAGTAAAGTGATCTCGAAAAGTTGTAGGATCATCGATAATGACGATCGATGATCTACGGTGATCGATAGATTCATTAGAAGAACATGAACTCTGAGGAGGTATTTCTTGACTAGCAACTTACTACTCTCCCATTTTGTGACGTCGACACCTTTCCTGGTATAAGAAAGATCTTGGATCATTGCGGCCATTTTGACTTTCCATTATTTGTTTTGTAACATTTCGTTACTGGAATATTTTATTTTCAAAAGCAAAAAAAAAAAGGAATCGGTGTCATTTATCAAATTAGCCACAAGAATCTTTGAATTTTTATACCAGAGAAGATAAAATTTGCCACATCATTAGCAAAAAGAACAAAAAAGTATACAATTTGCTGCAAAATACAAAAAAACAAAAATAGAAGAATATTTTGAATATATTTTTTATTCAAACGCGTACAGCAGATACTTTTTGGAATGATCTCCATGACAAAAGAGTTAACGTGTTTAGAATATAAAGAAGAGAAGAAAAAAAATTTAGGACAAAAATACAATACTTAAAATATTCTTAGAATGGGAGTGGCACGTTCCTATTGATTGTATTTAATCTTTGAAGATAAAGGAATCATAATTTTCAGGATAATTTTGATTTATTTTTCGTAAACTTAAGTTTTACTGTATAAAATTATAAATATTATTACGAATTTTCTCGCAGTAAAATTTATGTTTAGAGATGAAAAATGAAATACTCATTTCCTGATTTTATGCGAATTCCGTATTAAAAATGCAATAAAATAATTTGTGAGTTATGCCTGTAACTTGACATGGATAGTGCCATTGTAATTATTCTTATGTAACGTGAGAGAGGCATACCAGAACGAATTGTATAATTCACGCTGACGATCTTATATATACACTATACATATATATTATACAGGTGCATGAGGGTAGTCTAAGCAATAAATTAGCACATTACTTTTTGGACAGACTTCAAAAATGCCATTTAATAGTGGTCAGATCAACAAAACAATTGTCTAATACCGAATCGAGTTGAAATTCGCTATTACACGTCATTGTGAAAAATAAATCCAAAACATAAATCAATCTCTAAAAAAAAGGATATTATAATATATTATATATTATAATATATAAATAATGTCTTAATTAAAAATTTGTAACCCCTACAAGCAATTTTTCTTTCCTTAATATAACATATATCACAAAAATTAATCCTCTGACAATTATTTTAAATATATATATGGGGCAAAAATGGATGGAATAAAATTAATACAAAATGGTGTTGGCAAATATAGCAAAAGTATTTCAACATTATTGACACCTTATTACAGCGTGTCACGTGTGTATTGTTAATGTATAGAGAAAGGAAAAAGGCAGAGCTTCAAGTACCTACTGTCATATTATAATCATGAGGGTCGAATGAGTCACGAGGAAACGGAAAAATTACCATAAGAAATGAGATCTCATTTCTCGAAATTGAACGCACACAATCATATAATATCAATTCCATAATAATAATAATAATAATAATAATAAAAATAATAATAATAATCTACAAAATTATTATAAATTTTATGCAAGACAGAAAAAGGTTCAGATCTCGAGAACTAGAAATTTTGCAAGTAAAAGTAATTGCCAGAGAACCCTTTGAAATAGAACACCTTTAACACAGATCCTCAGACGAGAATCGTGTTAAAATTGGACGACCACTCGCCCAATTTCAAAGCAAATTATGACAGAGAGTCGTCTCATTGGTCTAAAAGTCACATAAACTTTTGATTCGCTCTTTAAAAGTTTAGAATTTATCATCATAAAATAAAATTTTGCTACATAAATAAATTCTCGTCGTATATTTTTATCAAAATAGACAACTTGATAAAAATGTTACAAAACTAAAAAGTTAAATTCAAATAGACATTCTCTATTCCATAATTGGAAATTAATGTTATCGATTTTAAATCGATGAAAATTAACTTCTATTCAATTAATTTCACTAATATTGTATTAGGAGAGATTAGTTTAATTGATATAGTTTTGCAGACAATGATTACAATGGCAAGATTGAGAAAGATTCTAAAAGGCAGCAAAGCGATGCATTAGTCTTTCACGTTTGGAATCCAGGAATAGATGCGAGAAATGATCTCGTGAAGAAAACGAGAATGGCAGAGCGACCCTTGAGCGATCTTGTCACAATAAATAAAATTTAAGAGTTTGTTGATAGACTTCTTTAATATATTAAACAATATTAAACATACTTTGGAGACTATTCGAATTTTTTTTTTGCACCATGAATAAAAACTTTTGGACAAAATGTGAATAAAAAATACTCGCATGAGAGACAATAAGTATTGTAAATTGATACAAAATGAATTTAAAGTTCTCCTTCTAGAATACCGTGTGAGGATCAATGGATGGTTTCTATTTTGAGAGTTCTTGAACGTATATACTAAAGCCAACGACTTCCCCTTGCAATAGATTGTAAAGATCACTTACTGAAAATCTCATCATCTATATCTTATTACAATTTTTAATGAATAACAACCCGCATTAAAAAAACCAATAAGCGAAAAATTTTTAAAAATATACAAGTATTTGTACATTTTATCCTCTTTCAAACTACTTTCTTGTTGAAATGTTATTTTTAAGATAAAATCGAGTTCATGTGTGATCAAATATCAACAAAGAAAATTTGGAGCCTCTCCAGCAATTTCTCGAGATTTTCTCTTTTTGTGTTATTAAATATTCGAGAAACTGTAAATAATACACGATCTTAAAACCAAATTTTTATACTCCTGAAATTTGAGAAAGCTCGGCTTTCGAGAACAATCGACAAAACATTTTATAAAACTTTTTTAAAAAGAAAAAAAAATGATTTACTCCATAATAATTCGTTTACAAATTCGACGTGAAAGAAAAATCTATACTTATATATTAAACTGATCAGAAAATAAAAGTATAAAATGAAAATCTTGTTACTTTCAAGTTCTCAATTTAATTATTTATACACTTTTTGTCAGTAACAAAAATATTTCTTGCAAGATTAATTCAAAACTTTCATTTAGAAACAAAAGTACAAAAATAACTTAAACTCGAATCTTTATAATTTATTCTTTTGACGTTCTTAACAGTTTTCTTTTTAACTGTTTTTTTTAAACGTTTATAAAGAATTGCTTGAGTTGAAAAAAAAAGAAATAGATTTAACGTTTGTATAAAGTTGAATTTAAATATTGAAAAGATTTTAATATAAAGAAGTAAAAAAGTGGTTGACTCACTTTGAAAGTTTTTTCAATAGAAACATTTTTTAAAAAATTTCTTCACAAAACGTTCATTAAGTTTCAATTCACATGACGAATAAAATTTTCGTGATAAATAAATTTTATCTGAAAATTACGAATGTAATTCTAAGATTTAGTTCACAGACGGTTAGCATTATATTAATCTAGACCTCTTCTTTTCTTGAATGAATTATTTATGCACGAGAAATGATTAATTTTCTCAGTTTAGAAAATATGAAAAAAAATTTTATAAGGGAATAACCGCTAATAATTACAGAACATTTATAATTGAATGCAAAGGCGTTGATATTTATCGGTACTGAAAGAATCCATTCATTAACATCATGATGATCGCATTAATAATCATAATAAGTAATCAAATTATAATAAAAGATTAAAATTTTGAATGACGATCGCGAAAAAAAAACAGATTAAAAACCATACACTTTATAGTGTTGATATAAAAGTTATCTAATGTAAAAGCAAATTATTCAATGACCTGGAATTATGTACTTATAAAAAAACTCTTTTTAATCTGAAGTCTATCCATAAATAATGACAACATTGTACTATTTAAATAATATACGTGTTAATAAAGCAATTATTCATAATCACATACATGATTATAAAAAATAAATTAAAAGTTCATTATTCATTGTATTGACTGTAAAAAAATGAGGTTATGTGCGCTGATTTTTTAGAATTCATGAAATAATCACATTTTTCTACACTGGATTTCAAGAAAAAGATATAAAATTTATATCAAAAGTTAAACAAAGATTATATCGCCAAGTGATAAAAGTTGTGTAATAATAGAAAGACAAAAAGCATAATATAATAAAAAAAACGTGATAAAAACTCACTCTGGAAAAATTCGCATGTCGTTCAAAAGGATCTCGAGACAATCTCATATTTGGATCAAAAAATGTATCTGTGTCTTCATCAAAATGTTGTTTAATTTCTTGTAAAATTTCATCTCCAGTTTTGCCGCGCAGTCTGTCGCTAACTCTAGGTTTTTCACGAAAATAAAAAGACATTTTTTCCAAAACTAAAAGTAATATTTTACACTTCACTCAAACTATTCTTTCCTTTACGATATAAAACTCTTGCCTAAATTGAACACTTTATTATAGTTTTTATAAATACTTTTTAAATACACTAAGAACTATCAAATTCAATCCTAAACAACATTCTCGACAGAGACTTTGCGTGAAACTAAACAACGCTTCGCGCCAATTGAAGATAAAGGCCGGCTTCAGGGACGTGTATAAAAGTGGTGCTGAAGGTTCTTCAATTAATTTTATTAAATTTTAGCCATATTTAAAAAATTTTTTAATTATTTCTGTTTAATTACTTTTACTGATTAATATTACTTTTTTTCTTTAAAAATTTAACTTTCGAATAATTTATTTCATTGACAATTTAAAATAGAGTTTGAACCGAATTATCGATTTTAATCGATTCACTAGTTGACTAACTTCACGTAGACTTTAAGTTTTGTTTAAAATTTACCGGCTCTGGTGTGTTTATGTGCATGTGTTAAGATAACATATAGTAAAATAGCAAGTGTGTATAGAACAATGTGATATTCTTCCCATAATTGTTTAAAGATGTAATGCTGAACATAAAAGAATTACAAAGAATTACTATTAGCACGCTTTTGATAGCACGTCTTAAGTTACACATTCCATACAACTGATAGACAAAAATGAGTAATGAGAAAATGACGCCAGAAAATACAGTCAATACCGGCAATTTTTTTGATCCAACAGGTATTTAACCTTTATATTTACTGTTAAACTGATTTAACTTGTTCAATTGCCAATTTTATTTTATTTTCAACAAAAATAAGTATACTGTATAAAACACATTTTTATTACTTGCTCAAAATCGATGAAAAATCAATGTGAAAAAAATATAAATATAACCTTCAAATTATATATAATTTTTCTAAATTTCGTTTTTCAATCTGTATATAAATTAATATAATCGAGTATTAATTAAGAAAGTTTTAAAATGGTATATTTTTATTCAGTGTATGTTTATCTCAATTTTCTAAATAATAGATTTTATGTGTATATTTATATTCAATTTCTTATTTTCATATGTAATAAGATTTCAATGTGTTTTAAATTAAATTTTTTTTTCAGGTTGTGATTCGAGAAATCAATCGTCTTCTCAATTTTATCTAGAATCAACTCCAACTGTGGACTGTAGTTATCAATGTATTGTTTGCACTTGTTCAATGTCAACACCTATAGAAATGCATCAACATCAAATTAGTGTTCACACAGCAGAAGAACTATCATTATCAATACTTAGTCTTCAAATTCTTTACAAAATGAACAAATCTTTTGAAAATCAAATCTTCAATATACAAATTAACACTGCAAACGCATCAAATAACAATCTTTTGGATCTATTACCAAATAATAATAATAACAACAACAACTTTCAAATGTCCAACGCAAATTTAACTGTTGAAGATTCAATTCATTCTAAATTACAAGAAGAACCAATTTGCCTTAAAATCCACAATCGAAATTCTCAAAAAAATACTCAGGAAACTAACAAATTGAAGGTTTGCCAAAAAATTGCTCCTAAATTGCAACAAGTAAAGGAACCAGCTTTAACTGTGATAAAAAAGTTAGTGCCATTAAAAAAAGAGATTAATTTTCAACTTGATTCATCAAATGTTCTTCAACCCAATTCTATACAGGAAATGGAAATAATTCAATCTGATTATGTAAAGGAAGAGTGTAATGTGCCACAACTTGTCTCTCCTCTTAATGTTTATAATCAGCCTTTAGTTTTGAATGATGGACAGCTTTACACTCATCAAACTGTGCCAATTATTAAAGAAAATTTCGATATTCCTCAAGTTCAGCCTACTTGTTCGCAAATGTTATCAAATAACGTTATACTAAACTCGAATGAAATTCGACACCAAACAGAAGATTCGAGTGTTATTAAAAAGGTCAAACACTTCAAGAAACCTCTAACGCTATTAAAAATTCCAAAGACAAAATTTATTAACGCAGAGGAACATCAGTTTAAGAAACCAGAATCAATGCTTAAAAACTCAAAATCTTCTAAAAAAAAATCAGAATCGATTCTTAAGTCGAAAATAATCATTAAAACACCAGAAACAATTGCGAATAAAGAAGAAGAAACGTTTCATGATTCAAATGTAATTATGAACTATTTTCCATGTGTGAAATCAGAAGAAAAAATGATTTCACACAAACGAAAAATAATTGCAGTCAAACCAAAGGAAGCAAAAAAGAACAAAGTAATTAAAGAGAAATCAAACAAACAAACGGCGAAGAAACCAAAAATAATTCCAAATAAAATTAACCAAAGTTCAAATTCATTTGAAGAAAGTTTAAAAGAACCTGAATTAATTTTGAAAAATCAGCCAACAGTGATGATTACCAGGATAGATCAACTTCAGGAACCAAAAGAAGAAACGAACAACGGTATCTTAAAGAATCCAAATAAAAGTAATGCGTCAAAAATGAAAAATGGAGATTTCAATAATCAACGAAATCAGCCTTGTGATAATTTTAAAATCGTTAGTCTAAAGAGAAAACGATCTAAATCTAAATCAAACAATTGGAAATTAGTACTGTCTCGTTCAAAAGCAAACCATTCGTCAGAATTTATTTTAAGTTCCGAACCATCTTCGAGCAGACAAGAAACAATTTCAAAAGTATCAAAATTATCTAAAAATCTAAAATCACGTAATAAAAAGAGAAAATTGGTATCGAAAATGCCTAATGTGCCTTCTCCGAGAAAAAAATCTCCACAAGCCATTGAAGTTATCGATGACGGATGGGACAATTCAGTGAAAGAAAAACTCCAAGTGGACAGTGAATTACCTACTGACATAACAAAACTTGCCATGCAGGATTCAAGGATAATCCAGGATTTCAATGACATCCAGAACGTTCAAGATAATTATAATTGTGAAGATTTGATGAATGAAACTCTAATTCAAATGGATCCATTTTTGACATCTCAATTGTTGCAGGAGTACGATTTCAATTCTCAAGAAAGAGATATTAAAGTTTTTGATCAGCAGGAAATGGGTAATTCACTTACTGAATTAAATTATGAAAATGAATTAGATGTAATTCTTGATATAAATCAGCCTAATATTACGTCGGTAGATTTAAGTGAAAATGTATGGTTCGATGAAAATCTAACATACGCGGAATTACTTCCTGTCTTCCAAGAAGAAAATTTTCAAGACCTGATAGATTAACATTTACTTCTTAAGCAAACAAGAATTATTAATTTCTTTCATAATTTTGTTATTTCGTTATTTTCTCGTTATGTTCTGTTATAGTGAAAATAATTCTAAGCGAATGTTTTTTTATGCTAAAGGTAAATTTAATTTACGTTTAAGTAAAAAAAATCTAGTGTTAACTTAGTATTAAAATAGTAAGCTTAGTGAATTATATTTTAAAAATAATTCCCAGTATTCCAAAAAAATATGAAATTAAATTCATGTTTAGAATTTAAAAATGTTACAGAATATTTTGTTACATAGACTTGAAGGTCTGTCAATAGGTAGATATATATTTAAAAGAATGTTAACGATATTTCAAAATATCTATTATTAGTTAGTATTTGGACATATAGCACAAAAACAGTATTTTAAAAATCTCAGATTCAGTAATAAAGGATGCATTAAAAAAATAATGGTATAATTCATTTTTAAAAAAAAACAGTAACACAATTCTAGGTACAAACGAGTGCATTATTTTTGTAATGTAAAAGGCACATAAGATTATGTATAAAAAAATATTAGTAACAGTCCATTGAATTTACATCATTATGTTGATAGAGTGTTAAAATATCATCGAGAACTGATTCAAAACTATTTGTATACGTTGTAAGCCAAGAACTTTTTTCCTCGATATAAGCGTCGATATCTGTTTCCAAAATTTCATTCAAAAAGTCTTGTCTTGTTACATTAGCTATACTTTTTAATGTTTCTTTTTCATCCTCAGTGTTTTGTTCATCATCCATTTTCATTGAATTCTCATAAATCGCCGATAACAAACTGGTGTCATTTTTACTGACAATATCGTCAATTACGTTTGAAGAATCATTTTTTGTTTTTCCTGTATTGCAATTTTCAAGATTCGCTGGCCTCACATATGTCGTATCTAAAATCGCACTATCCTTTGGAGATGCCACAACAGGAAATGGTTCGTTAATTTTATATTTAACCAAGAAAGCTTTGAGTCTACTTATAATTTTCGCCGATGCTTTACACACTTCAAAGTCGCTGTCATCCTTCAAACTTTGCAAAATTACCTAATTTTCAAAATTTGGAAAATTAAATATTCACTTTAAATAATTTAAAAATTCTAAACTATGTATATAAATAATAATAACTTACTCCGAGGCATTTTTGTTTCGCCAAATCATCTAGAGCTTTGTTAATTCTTCGTTTTATTTCAGTCTCGTTAAGTTGCACGATTTTTCTATGCTCTTTTGAAAATGTGACATTGGGAAAAGATCCGTCAAGCATTCCTTGATCAGTGAGATGGGATTTTATAAAATGTCTCCAAAACTGAAGTGCATTCACTTTTACTTCCCAGTGTAAATCCAAAACAGCTGCTGTTGCCATCGCGTGTGTCATAACATCTATACTTGCTTTTCTAAAAAAAATAAACAAAATTAATAACAATTAAAACAAAATTTTTTCTTGTAATTAACACTTACTGCCATTGACGATGAATATATAATTCCGTGAGAAGGGAAACAGCCTCTCTTCGTACAATTGCCTCACTTTCTTGATTAATTAAATGAATGGCTTTTTCCTAGAAAAGAATAACAAAATTAAATTAGAAAGTTGATGATTTATGTGGTTTTATAATATAAAAAATATAAATGTAAAAAAGCGTAAATTAAGAAAATTTAATTTTTTTAATTAAATAAAAATTGATAAACTGTCAATAATCTTACTGGTAATTCTAGTTCAGATAATGTAGTGGTCCAGAGCTTTTCTATTCGGACTGTTGTTGCTAGGAAAATCAGCGCTGAAGCTCTTACATAGCTTTCACTATCGCTCATGGCAACAGAAGTGGCAACTTGCAGAAATTGATGGTTTAGAAGAAATTCCTGAAATGCTGGATATTCTACAAAAAAGAAATATGTTATAATATTTTAGAAATTAAACAAAAATCTTTAGTGTCATGTGTTACATACTATCTTCAGAAATTGTGGCCATTGTATTTAAAACCTCAAATACACTGTCGACCACTTCCCAATTGGGATTATGAAGCCTTTTGAACAACGTCGGTCCGATATAATTCATGTGACTGTCACAATCGACAAGGAGTGCCAAATGTGGTGGCATAAAATTTTGAATTGCTAATTTACAAAGTTTTAATGCTTTCACGCAAATCTGCAAATTAAAATTCCATTCATTATCAATTTCGTTTAATTATTTTTTATAATATTTAAAATTAAGATTAAATTTAAGATTAAGTACATGGGTTTCAACTGAGTTAAATAATAAAGAAAAAATAATTTACTAAAAATATTGACAGAATGATCAACAATACCGTTGGTGAAACTCCAGAATGATCAAGAATATGCTGAGCGAGTGACAAGATACAAATTGTCTCTACACATTCTTGCCACTTTAATTTAAATTTCTCCGTCATAGTTATGAGACCATCGAGAAGTGCCGCAAGTAGAATTGGTCTCTCGACTATTGGTTCTCCATCAAGTAATGTTTTAATAGAAGATTTTTTCTGGCGCTCCGCTTGAGTCTTGGCACATCCATCCGATGAATGTGCAATTTCTGGAGTGTAGTTTTTTAATACATAACACATTGTTTGAAAAGTAATTATCGCTACATCCTGCAAAGATTTAAAAAATAAAAATCGTTTTTAATAACAAATAATATTTTTATCCAATAGTAGATATTAAGAAATCAAGTATAGAACATTTTTATTTTTAAAATAGAAGAAACTCAAAATATTTTTCTACCCTGTCCATGATGTTGATAATTTCCATTAACATTTCAATTGACGACTTGCAAATCAGTTCTAAAGGAAGATCTGTTTTTAATATCACATCTCTTACATTATAACATATTCTTTGAATTGCAGTGCACGTGATTTCGAACATTTTGTTAATAAATATTTCAAAAAAGTCGTGCATTGTACGTTTTGCTCCATAAGTCGATGTCAGTGGCATTACCTAAGTTTGAAAATAAAATTCCAATTAAAACGATTATAAAACGATTCAAAAAAATGATAATTTAAAAAGATTTTTCCTAATTATTAGTATTTTTAAATAAAAATAAAATTTTCATTTAGAAAATAAATTTCTACAAGCTAGAAAAAATGACATGAAACACTTACCATTAGACAAATAACTTGATGTTCAAATTTATGTGGCAATCCTAAAGAGAATTCACAAAGAGATTTCAATTTTTTCCAATATATAAAAGAGTACTTATTCATTCTGACGATGTCGAGAACGTATTTTTTGGAGAGAAGCAAGGAGCTCATGTAGCAAAGACCAAGTCGAAATTTTTCATTAGCTTCAGGATCAACCTTTTCGAGGGGACCCTTGATACCATCCTTTAATCTTTTAAACAACGATAAAAGTAATAATTTGAGTATATGCTGTAAAAAACGTGTACTGATACAAGCTTCGAAAAGAGCTCTTAATCGAGTTTCTAAATTAGCAAGCTCTTCGATCAAGGAAGGAATAGTGTTGTCCAAACTGTGGAAAAGTGTATTTTCAAGGATGCTGGTCAAGAGGTCTAAAGTAGTGCACAAAAGAGCATTATCATTCATATAATTTTCTTCCAAAACCGCATGAGTTTGTGCACTGCAAGTATTTTGTGTCATCGGTGATACTGCACTTATAATAATATCCTTGCAGAAATTTGTATTTTTTGATTCGTAAAGTAAAAGTGTCCAGACAAATTTTTGACTCTCTCTGGTTACGTAAAGCGTGTGGTTTAGATGCGCAAAGCTTATCATATCTCTCCACACACCTGATTCATTCACCCATTGTCTACCGCTTGGATGTTGAATTAAGTTGCACAGCATCAATGTGTATGCCATTTTAATAGATGCTGATAAATCATTTTCTCGTAAGCGGAATACATTGCAAAGTTTGTTATAAATATCGTCGCGATACCAGATTTTGAAGTCCTCTTCATCTTGAGCTATTAGACCCACGAGTTTAATTGTAAAAGAAATGACAGCTTGGCATGGTTTTTGATCTTGATTCCAAATTGTGAGAGCTTTTGGGACCCATGATATAAATAGTTGTCGATGATTTCGTCTAACTGTTTTAAATAATTCAAAAATTTCAAACAATTAAAAATATTATTATTATTAGAAATATTATAAATAAAGAAAACAAATTATCAAAACAAATTATCAAACAAATTGAAATTGTAAATTAAATTGAAACCATTTCAATAATTCCGTATGTAATAATTTGTTTATGATATATGCAAATTAATGATTAATGATATTTCAGATTAATATTTTTATATTTGTAAATTTATTGGCATGTAATATTTGAAAATTTTCTGAGGTTAGGATTACAAAGAGTGAAAAAAAATTCAAAATACTTACGTTCTGTTTTGTCATCGGCAATTTGTGTCAATAATAAATCAAGATAAGTTGTTGAGACAATATTATAATTAGGTAACAAAAACAATTGCAGTGCTTCTTCTAATTTTTCAAATTTCTTGAATGATGTCATTATCAACAAACGAGTTTGACTTATCGAATCAGTACATACTGTTTTTTATAATTGCTTATCATAGATCGTTACACAAGTTTTCTTCAGTAGCACAAAACCGATGAGAAGAGTATATAACGATAACTGTCATTCCGCGTTAATGACGGATGTACGACTGAGTAGCAAAATCTAAGAAAAGATTTTAATAGCATGTTATATATATATAATTTTCTTCAATATCTTAGAATCTGCCATTTATTGATATCATTGATATTAAAATTAATTTATATACCTGTAATGAGTTTATAAGCAATCTTTTACCACTTTCTAAATTAATTTATCTCTTGCTCTCTCTCTCTCTCTCTCTCTTTATACATATATAGTTGAATTTTTTTTCTATTATTTGTTTTCTTATATTTATCTTCCACTTCAAATAGTATTAATCAAAACAAACGAAATGGATAAAATCAATAGGATACGTTCATAAACATGTAATCTCAATTACTTTTTCAAAATATCAAAACTTCTTCAAAAATTGTCATTTTTCCTTTATTTACCAAAAAACTATTTTAGTTTTAAAGTATATAATATTTTCATAATAAGAAAACATTCAATTTAAAAATAAGTATATAGATTTTCTGTAATTAAGTATATACTTGCGACTTTTAAATATAAATTTTTGGTGTTCTTTATTTTACAAATAATCTGAAAAGCAAATAGATATTATAAAAATTTTAATATAATAAACAAAAAATTAATAATAATTCTGAAAATAAAGTACAAAATATTAAAATATATATAGGAAATTAAAATATATATTATATATAAGTATAATTATGAACCTAACCTTAAAAATTATGAAAATGTAAACAGGAAGATAATTTCAAGTTAGAAACTGCGATTTATATCTTCTAAGAAACTCTTTTATTACGTTTATTACTAAACACTTGTGAATCCTAATTATTCAAAGAGTGAAGTGCATTATATACATATATGTATTGAAACTCCATGTTTATTGCCATGATTGTTTTGCTCAGTTTTGTTGCGTGCGTCCGTTTTCGTTGTTGGAGTCGTTGGAGTCAATGCCAATAATGTCAAAAAATATTTAAGGATACTATGTAATGGGAGTTATTTTAAATGAAAAAACACTGTGATATCATTTATTGAGAGATCAGCTGTCAATAATCGAAAAGACAGGTACTAAAGCTTTGATATTGTTACGTAATGCAAATGAACCATTCCTAACCTAACTTTCATTTGTTTTGGTTTAAGTCACTTGGTATAGAAAATTCAATTTATTTAATAAACAAGTTGTTTTTGCGAAAATGTCATTTCAATAGAACAATGAAGTCTTGACAATATTATTCAAATGTAAAATTTTTTATATTTAATCTAAATATTAGTTTTAATTGTGGAAAGATAAATTTTTGACAGTTTAGTACAACACTGAAAATAATGAGTTTGTAATATTTTTACATTGACGCATAATATTATAGTTATTGACACATTATATATGTTTATGTGAAAATAAAATTAATTTTAGAATAAAAAGCATTGTTATAAATTATAGAACATGGAGGAACAACGGACAAACACGAATGCAGATGAAAATTTAGGTTTAACAACATCAGCTGCTCTCCAAATTTTGAAAGGTGATATTAAACGAGTATTAGATGAATTTGAAGAAGAATGCAGAAAAAATAAGTAAGTTTATTGCAATGAATTTTTTAAATTAATGAATTAAAATACTTCTTATCCATTATCTTATGCTACATAATTGATAATTAATAACAGGAAAAGTAGGGCTTGGTTAAATGATGCCTTACATCATCGAAGTCAATATACAACCCTCTGTTGGACTTCAGCTTTAGCCCTTTTAATTAATGCTGTTTCCCTCATAGCTGTATTTTTTACTGTTCAGGAAACTGCAAGGTATTTTTAAAATTCAATTATGATTTATTTGTTTGTAGACGCGTAAAATAATTTAATTTAATGGAAAATAATTTTGCAGATATTCAACATTATTATACGAAGGACTGATTATTTTCTGTCTAGTCGTTTTTAATTTTATTTTAGTAGCCTCTGATAATAAATTACGACATAAAGAAATTCCACATAGAGTTCGAATCCTTATTGAACAATTAGAAGGTGAGTTTTTTTGAATGGAAATAGAGCTTAGGTTAGTTATGAATTCGATGTAGAGATCATTATTGAAATTTATTTCTTATATTTCAGCTGCTAGTTATTTGTGCCATTGGAGTGCTGAAAATTATCCCCATTTATGCAGTCCTCTTTCACCTTGTATTACCTTGCAATGGACCTATCGTGAAGGTCAGATAGTTAATTTGCCATGGGCTCTACTTGTTGCTGGCGACATTATAGTGATTAAACCAGGACAACAAGTACCTGGATATTGCGTGCCAATTGATGTTAGTTTTATTTTTAGCAAGCGTATTAAATATGATTTATTTTTTATTTTATTTTTAATAAATTTAAATGAATTTATAATTGACTTTTCAAATATGTTTTTAGGATCCTGAAGCTCCTATTTTGCACGCAAAAGAAATTTACAGTCCACCTGTTCATGGTTCAAATGAGGTTTTTTCGACTCCTCAAGCAAGAATTCCTTTAAAAAACAAAAATTACAAACTGAAGGAGACTCCATATTTAACAAATCTTAGATTAGCTCTTGATCAAGCATTGGATCGTCCCGTAACATATCATAATCGTGAACGTCATCTTGTGATGATATGTTGTATTGAACAACTCTTGTATCCAATTCTATTGATTATTGTCCTTTTAGTTAATTTACTTCGATATCTCTATCTATCTGAGTTTTTTGGCATCGGTCCTTGGTATGAAATGTTTTTGTTTCAACCAATTGCTGTTACTCTACCACTTTTGCCAATTAGTTTCCCCGTCTGGTGGATTTTTCTAAATTGTTTCGGAATGGCAAGGTTTAAAGCATTATTTAAACTTTATCAATCTTCGAAAAGAACTCAGGTTTGTTCTAAGATTTTAGTTAATTTTTAAACAAAATTTTTACTTCAAATATCATTTCTCATTTTTTAAAATCTTTATTCGTATTTCTTTAATTGTGGATGAATTTAGTTTCTAGATCCGTTTGAAGATGCAGATATTGCTGATCCTTCTCATCCTGATGTTGTTTACAATTGGTCGGAATTAAAGGAATATTTTTTAGACATTCTTTTTGGAAGAGAACATATGATGTCTAGATCAGCTAGTATTCTTCACGTTCTCGGTTCGGTGACGGTAACTGGAAAATTTCTTTCTTTTTTTTTTATTTGAAAAACTTGAATTTTCAAATACTGAAATTATTAAAAATTGTATTTAAGGCACTTTGCTGCATTGATAAAAAAGGAATACTTTCGTGGCCAAATCCAACTGCAGAAAAAGTCTTCTTTTTAAGAAACGCTAACTCTGTCTCGAGAACCTCAAGGTAACTTTTCGTTTTAATCTTCTAAATTTGTTTCTCCTTCTCTATTATATTTGTTTTAAATGTTCGATTCGATTGATAATAAAAATTGATGATTTCAGTACAATCAGTATGGACAAAATTACAGAAACTTCTCGACAAGGGGATTCATCAGTGAAGCAAGACACAAATAAGAGTTCTTTTTCTCAAAACGGTAAAACATTTTTTTTTTCAAATATTTTAACCTTAGAATATGAAATACAGATAATTTGAAAATTAATTTGAGTAAATATTTTCATTAACGTAAATTTATGATACAATTTTTTTTTGTTTATTTAATTTTGGAATTTACTATAGCAAAATATAAGGGAAGGTAAGACAATTATTGAACATTATTTTTTGAAATTATGGTTCTTAATGAAAATCTTTTGTTGGTGCTCTAAGAAATACTGAAAGGTTAACATTAATTTTTTTTTTTTTTTTTTTTGTAAAACTTTTTTACAGATTCATCACACACTGTGGCAGAAGTTTTAGATTTGACACATGACCATGCCTTGCCTTTTCGCTTACAATTTGATGATCACTCTTGGAGACAATATTTAAATTCCCTAAAACCTCTAGGCTTGGCAATTCTTCTAAACACATGCAACATGGATACACAAGAGCATTATACAAAATTTTGTTCTCATGTCTCCTGCGAGGCACTTCACAGTGAAAATCTTATTCCTGTGACTAATAGACGGTATGATTAGTTTTAATAATTAATATTTGAAATTCATTGTCACTTAACAATGCTACTGCTTGTTTTCTTATTTTTACTGATGTTCTATTTTGATTAAGTTTTGCTTAGCTATAGTTAAGAAAACTGTTAATCCTTTAGTTGATAATCTTTTGGCATGAATATCGTATTATTCGTGTGTCAATGATGTGAAAATAACGAAATTTATCAGCTGCCAGGCACACAGTTTTGAGGAAAAAAGTGGGTATGACGCAAAAAGTGACGCAAAAAAGCAAGTCTATTTAGCAGATGATTCAGGAAGCCCCAGACAGATGTGGTCAGTCCAACGATAACTTATTCTTTTCTTCAACAATATACCGATTTCCCACAAAATGAAGTAGAAGCTTTTTAATTTTTCCAAGTTGCATATTTTACAGATTTCAATTTGAATACACTGAAATTTTTAAAATTGTCCAATTATTATTATTTATGATATCGCTTTTATTTGAAATTGAAAATGGGAAGTCGGCTTAGATCATTCTTTATTATTTGGTGACTTTGGTAATTAGGTATGATTTCGTAGGAGTTGCTTTAAATCTTTTAAGAGCTTTACGACTGAATTCTGCTGCTTTGCTTTTTAAAAATATAAAAAAGAAAAATTCTCTTTAATATTTTATCTAATTCAATTAATTTTTTTAGGTGTCTTTGTGAATTGGCCAAACAAATTGGATTTCAAGATCAGGCTCAAGAAATTTTTCAACTTCAGCAACAATTGTCAACTTTTAGACACGTTGTAAGCTATATTTTTAAATTCTGCTCTTACATATTGAATTGTTTCTTTTTTTTGTATATATTTTTGACAAATTTGTACTTTTTTTTCAGCAACCTGAAATGGTGCGTCGGGATATTAAATTTGCAAAGTCTTTAAGCATCGCAACAAAATTGAAATTTCCGTTTCCACACATGGTGGCTGTTGTCGTGAGGGAAAAAAGTGGAGGAGGTCTACAATTATTAACTCAGGGCACTGCAGATATTATTCTTGATTCCTGTATAGAATTTTGGGATGGACAAGATTTGTGCCCTTTATCAACTTCAGACAGGTTTTTAAAAATTCGGCTTAAATTTTGACATTTTAAATTAAAAAGAATCTATTTTATTTTGTAATATTTATAGTTCCCATTTTTAGATTAATTAATATCAATTTTGTTATAATTTATAGAAAAAAAGTCCAGGATTTTTATCAACGGACTAGTTTAACTTCTTACTGCAGTGCATTTGCATATAGACCCTTGACAAAATGTTTGAATGGAAAAATCTCCAATATCTATTTAGAACTTCCATCGGACAGTAAACATCTCTATACACCTTACCGAAGTCCGACACCTTTAATGTGGGATTTTAAAAATGTTATCGACCCGAGAGGGAAAGGAATTTTAGGTCAATTTCATTCGACTGGTAAAACATTTTCCAAATATTTTTATTTGTAAAATTGTCGGTGTAAAGAAACTTGTTAATTAAAAATTTTTTTTAAACAGATTCTTTGCTCTGTAATGAGAGTAAGGATGAAGACATAAACCAAGTTGATAGCTGCTTTGAACTTCAGTGTAATCAGGTTTTTATAGGAATGGTTACCATGCAGTATCAAGCTCAAACAGATATGGTACAACTTTTAGTTTATATATCAATATTAATTAATTAAATGCTTTTTTCTCGAGTCATTAATAATATTTTGTATTTTTCAAGGTGCAATTAATTGAGCAATTAGAAAGAGCTTGCATAAGATTTGTGCATTTTAGTAAAGAAAATGAACTACGTTCTCGTGTCTTCTCCGAGAAAATGGGACTGGAAAGTGGTTGGAATTGTCACATATCACTTCTCAGCGAAAGAACCAGGTAAATTTTTCTTATTGTGACGTATATTAAAATTTTAATTCGTTTCCTTGCTTCAGCTTCGTTTCTCATTCTTTGCTCAAAAATGGAGGTTTTCTGTAGTCAAAGTGTTTTTATTCAAATTTAAAAATAGTCTTCAATGTGTCCATCTGTTTTAAAATTCGCGCTTGTTTGTTAGATTCTCATTTTTCATTTACATTTCACTTTTCATATAAATGTATACTAACATATTCTAATTCTTTCATCGCATTTTAACACACAACACAAAAAAGATACTGGATTTTGTGAAAATTTCAGTTAAAAGAAGTTAATTAATTTACTTTAGCTATTTTTGGAAAAAAAATTTTATCATTTGTGCGACTAAATGTTGAGTGTAACTAACAAAAATAGGTCCGAGAGTCCAGTAGGATGGTGGGTGAGCCAGGCAGCAGCCATGTCCTCACCCACTCCTTCAACTAGATCTCATCAGTATAATCAATCCTGCATGGATGAGGCCAGCAACTTGCTTAACCGTGTCGCCCCTCGGTATGTCATAAGATTTTACTTTTTCCCCAGAAATTTACTGGTGCAAAATATCTGTATCAGTGGCACTGGCGAATCTCTCATCTAACAATTCATTAACTTTACTAATATCAATTCACCATCATAAGCAAATATTTAATAATAAATGTGTTACATGAAATATTTTACATAATATAATTAATTTATTAATTATATTCTGAAAGGGATTATTGTAAGTGTTTACAGATTGTTAGTTGATTATTGTTTCTCATATTTTATTTGTGTCAATTAATAAGAGTCTTATTAATTGAGGATTTGGATTGAAGACACTTGAAAAAATTATCAATATAGATATCTGACGAACGAATTACTGAATGAAAATAAAAATAATTATCATCTTCTGAAGAAAAGAATCAGTCGATCCAAATTCTTAATTAAGAAGAAAAAATTAATAAGAAAACAAAAATACATTTCAAGCATGAATATTCAATTCAGCTGCATATCTGAGCTCTTTCAATGTGTCAGTGTTACGACAGTATAACTTGCATGAAATGATAATATTATTGTGATCACGTAATAATTTCTTTTTTTCTATTTCAATAGCTCCAATTTGGATAACAGTAGGATTATGAGTATGTCAGCTCCAAGTGCAATAAATACAGAATTCACCACTGTTAGATTTGATGATGATACAACGGAATGGAATAATATCGCATCAACTCAAACAAAAAGTGCAATGAGTCACAGGTTCAAATACTTTTTTTTACAATATTCTCAATAATTTTTCAATTAATCACAAATTTAATTCAACTTTAAACAGTCAAGATTTATTATTGTCATTTTTTTTCCTTAGGGAACAAGATACCGTGAGAAGTGAAGATAGTGTTTTAGTCCAAAGTGTAGACTTAGGATCTGGTCAAGAAGCATGGAGATCATTAAGTTGTCTAACTGACAGTACGGAACAAAGTGCTCCAGTCAATTTTGATTTATCAAATCGAGTACGTGTTCAATTTTTCGCAACAAGTTTGAAAACATTTTTTATTAGGGTTATTAATTTTGTTTTTTCTTTCAGGCCAAATTACCTAGAGGTATAGATAAAATTAGGCCACACATCGAAATGATAGATAATGTTCCACTTTTGGTTTCCTTGTTTACTGACTGTAATACAACTGTCACTAAGGAAATGTTACACATTATGCAAGACTATGGTGAAGTAGTTTGTGTACTAGGATCTGCAGCGAATGCAGAAAATATGCCAATTTTTATGCAAGCGGATGCAGCGTGAGTTTCAATTTTCTCAAAAAAAAATTTTTTTTAATTTAATTAAACTTAAATATAATTTAATTAAAAAATTTT
>JUFY01032821.1:78034-108373 GCA_001855655.1 Leptopilina clavipes
ATTTTTATTTACTTTATATTACATTTTTATATTTATTTTATAAATAATAACCAGGCGGTTTGTAACTTGATTTATAAATTGAATTAGTTTCAAATTTTGACGATGTTAATATTGGACAATATTTGGGACGACAAATTTTTCTTTTCTGATAATTAGGTTTTTTAAATGAAAGACGATTTACAGTTAAATTTTCAATTTTGGCTTCTGAAACGAATGCACATTTGGATTTAACTATGTGTTTTTTGAATTTTCCGGGATTTTGGAAAGATTCAGTCATTGTTGTTTTACATTCCATTCGTTCTGGATATTCAAGTTTTCCTACTTTCGGCTTAATTGATAATGTCTTCACAAGACCTGGATCAAAATATGATTGCAAATAAGTAGTGGTAAAATAGCCACAACCTTCACATTTTAAATGATTTCTCGGAAATATTTTTCCAATTGGTTTTTCAAATTGTCCTGTATATGACAATTGATTAGTTGTATTGAAATCAATTATTCCAGTGATTTCCTCATTTTTGCATTTCTTCAATTTAATTTCAAAAACTTTATTATCTAAGTAAGATTTTTTGTAAGTTGTTTCGGATTCAAGTGGAATGGTTGGAGATTTGTAAATTTTGTTTCGATAAGCTGACAGAGTTCTTGGAGGTTGTACATAGACACAGCAATTTTGTTGTCCGTTAATCATCTTTGAACATTCTTAAATAAAAATTTTACCAATTTGCTTAAATCGTTGAGATACTTTTTAATTAAAAGTATCATTTTTATTAAATTTAATAACTCTTTTATCTGAATAAAAGGATCTTATGCTAATACAGGTTAATAATTTGAACATGTTGATTCTCAGCAGTTTTAAACAATATTATTTTTAAAGGTCTTTTGAAATATTGCAATTGAAAAATTGTACCTTAATTGTATTTAATTTATGTAAAAATAAATTAATAGTGATTTAATCTTTTTAGGGTTGCTGTGGAGCCATTGTATCCTCAAGTGTGCCAAAGAGTGCCTGTTCTGACACCGACAAAAGAAGAACAAGGACCTTCACCTATTGATCTCAGTCGAAGTTTAAATTCTATCGCGTGTTCTCTCAGCGTAAGAAGAGAAGATCCAATAGCAATATTTCACCTTGTAATGGAGGTAAGACAATTTAATTTACAGAAACAAAAGAAACGTAATTACATTTTTTTGTTTTCGTTCTTATTTCTAGGCGCGACATTATATGAAAAATGTATGGAACTGCGTGCAATTTTGGCTAGGCTGTGTTGTAACTCTTGCAGCAGTTCAAGCAATATCTGGTTTTTTACTTCTACCACCTTTATTTTCAATCGGACAAGTTTTGTGGTTAACGTGTTTAATTATTCCACTTCTTTCAATTTCTATGGTAGCTACACCAACAGATTCTACAATAATGCAGAGAGCTACAGCAAAAAACCAATGTATCATAAATGGACAGGTAAAAAAATTTCCTACTAGATATTTAGTTTCAAATGTTACATGATAATTCAGAATTAATCATGTTATTCTGGTCGTTTACACATTTTCTCTAATTTTAATCGATTAATTTATTACTTTCTTTTATTTCACAGGTTACATTGTTCGTTCTTTGGTGCTATGGTAGTAAATTTTTACCAACGGTGATAACTGTAATTTTATCACAGTATATTTCACTGATGGTTTTATGTTTATCAAATGAAGTGGAACATTCTAAATGCTTTTACATATACCCATTACTAAATAGTAGTGAATCGTGGGACGGATGGAATCAACTAAAATCAAGCAATATGATTCTTATCGTGCAACATTTTGCTCTCACGATTACAGTGTTACATTTTGGTAAATATTTAATATTTCTGATAAGTTTAATTAAATATTTTCATATCACATCTTTGTTGATAAACAATTATTTTTGTTTCCTTTCAGTGACAATATCTATAAGTTTTGTTCACCGTGAATATCCAATTTGGAGGAAGCAACCCTTCAGTAATTGGATGTGGTTTCTAACCGTGTTTGTTGGGTAAGTAAATAATAAAATTAAACGTATTCTCTTTTAAAATTCACATAATTGATAAGTTTTTCATTACATTGTTAAATTTTCTTTTTTTAGTTTATGTGCTCAAGCTGGATTCTCTGGAATGATATTTTACGATTTTTGGATCCAGGAAGAAAGCCAAAGATTAGGAAATTTATTAACAATTGTTCCGCTTGCTTTTTTATCTTCAGTACCTTTAGTATTTCTCATTAATGAATTCGCCAAGTGGCAAGAGATAAAGTAAATCCACTACTAATTAAATTTATTATGATCATTATTTTAATAATTTACAAATTCAATTTTTTATTCATTATTATTTTAATAATAACTTTATATTCTTATTTTTATTTCAGAGTGAACGTGAGGTATCAGAAAAGAGCTCGTTTGGAGTTTGGTACCAAGCTCGGAATGAATTCTCCCTTTTGATTTTTCTCAGTGATTTGTAAAAACAGAAGAAAAGTATTTTTAATTATACGTCAAAATTGCGTATTTTTTATACTAAAAATGAATCTCTTGATAAGATGAACAAAATTTATAATCAATTCAAATAATTCCGAATACTTTGTTCTTTTTGTACTAACTAATGAGATACAGTATTGATATTGTCTATCTTTTTAAAATAATTGATTTTTATTTTAACAGAGAAATGATAAAATTTATCATTATTTTTCTGAAAACTATGTTTTTTTATAAAGTTTTAAAAAATCGATTTTTTCGAAAGATAGTTAACATTATACATCACAGAATAGTTTAGTTAAGTCAAAGTTCTGATCATTTAAGTGTTATATTTGTCAATGAAACGCACAGTTACTGCCATAAAAACTACCATTAATATATTTATTTATTTACATACTAGTTGTTATTTATTCAATATTTTGCCAAAAGACTCGATAACGCATTTTCATTGTAGAAAGTGTAAAATTTTATCATCTTTAATGATTTAAAAAAAAGTATTGAAATTATTTTAAACGACAAAAGAAATTATCAATACTTAAAAATACAAAGGCAGTATCATTTGCTTAAAATATTTTGTGATGATAATATTTCAGTTAATCAACAAATATCTTAATTGCTAATAATAATATTTTAAGAATATGTAGTGAGAAAGTGTGCAAATAAGACTTGTTCAATTTAATTTTAATGATGAAAATATATTTTTAAATTTTATGTTAATGGTTTTATATTTATTATACCTTCTAATACCACCTGCTTATTAATATATTTTAATTTTTAAATAAATAAACTAAATATTTGAATTTTGAATAGACTGAAAGAAGCGTTATGTATTACTAAAGACGCGCTCTGATTGGTGCAAGTATACAAGTTAACAGAACACCAATTTTTATTGGCTGTTGAAATAAAACCACAGTTTTAATTGGGTCTTCGTCCACACTGTACAAGAAAAGGGAGCGAAATTTCAGTATTTACCAGTATTTGCTTATTGTTTGTTGTGAATTACTCTGTGTTACATTATTAAAATATAATGATTTTAATAATGTTATAAACAAATATAAGTAAAACATCAGTTATAGTTTTTCAACGTTTTTAATATACGTTAAATATACAATTGTGTGTTTAAATAAGTTTTATTCGTTCAACTGAGTGTTTTGAGGTTAGGTTGGATAAACTGATAATAATTAACAATTTTTTTAATCGGATTGTATAAATTATAATTTTAAAATAATGAAAGAGGGATAAACAAAACATTTGGCGAAAAATATACAAACTCCCTACTATAAATTAATTTGAGAAAACTTTCAAAATTTATACTAATTGAGAAGAACAAAAGTTATTGTTTTTTTCCTTACGGAAAAAAGCAATTGAAAAAAGAAACTTCAATTTCAATTAAAGAGCCGGCACCTATCCAATGAATAAGGAGATAAAATAGAATTGACAGAATTCGGCCTTCTCATTGGAGTTACATTGGTTACATCGTTATTATTTACGAAACACTAGTCATTCAGTGTGAAATGCATAATTATATCCTTTTTCAAGAAAATTGAAGTACGAAATTTGTTGTAAAAATATGGATTGGACTCAGTGTTAAAAAGACTAATTGCTGAATAAATTAAAGCAACCAAGAAGTTTTGGAGTATTGGGTCGCGATGAGCACCAACACATCTAATTTTTTCATTAGTATTTGTGGGGTCAGTGACGCACGCACAGTGGCAGGCGCGGTGTGTTTTTATATTTTTAACAATAATATGTGAATTTCACGAAAGCTGACGATCCACAGTCGAGGGCTCTGCACCAGAGTGACTATTATTTTCGGTAATTCAATTATTTTTTGATTATCTAATCATTAAGTAATCGAATCAATGAGTGATCTGCGAATTATGAACGAACACCATCGTTTAAACGCCATTTTGTGACCACGCATTCAGACATAAACACCAAACTTTCTAATTCTGTTGATATCCATGCGCGATATGTCCTAGCAAAATCAACTAACATCTTTTTACTACAATTTACTATGTTGTAAAAAACATTTTATAACAAAGGCAAATCACTTGGGCTCATATTACAGTGAAATTTTTGGCGCCAAATTTTTCTCGTGTAAAATTACTTGCCCTATCTATGTCAAGAAACAGCTGTCTGTCAAACATTGATAAAAAGTTTTTTTGACAATTGTTTTTTTCGTTAAAGAGTTTCTAATTAAACATTGTATTCAATGGAATGTTTGATTAGTGTAACAGGATCGCAATGATAAGATTGGTACGTTAACCGTCATGTGATCACTAAAAAAGTTTCACATTAACAAGTGTTTTTTGCATGAATTACGGGCTCCAAGTCAAGGTCCGAATTCTCAAACTCACTCATATTACTACGATAAATTTGGATATTTTAAGTGATAACAGAAACAAGTTTGTTTATTGAATATAGACGTCATTCAAGACTTTATTTCAGATTTAGTCCATATTCTGCGTATTACAAAATTATTAAATGGACGTATTTTTTTTGTAAACAAATTTAATTTTGGATTTTTTCGCCTTTTGGTATTCTTGTCTTTTTTTAGAACATTTGATCTCAACTTACTTTGTTAATCAATCACGTGAAATTTAAGAAGTTACAAGCATGCTACTTTATTTTAAGAGGATTGTGGATTATTGATTTCAAATATTACGTTTTATTGTAGGAAGAAATATTATTATCAAACACCCAAGCTATTACAATTGAAAGTGAGATAAAATCCTATTGAAAAATTGAGTGAATAAAATTGTGCTGGATTGTCTAATATGGCGAAACTATTATATTTACTCCAATTTTATTTTCTATTTTACAAGTAAAGTTTATAAACTTTTATCTTTACCGTTTTTTATTTATAAATCTCTTCTTTAGGATTTGTTTTTGTTAATTAAATTCATGAAAAAAAGTCCTCTGTAAATAAAGTTTCATGAAGTAATGAGTAAATAGAAATTTGTAAAATAACATGTAAATAAAAATTTGCAGTAAACGTAAGATTGTTGCTAATGAAATGAAAATGCTTTTAATAGACCTGTTGGATGTCAGAAAAGCGGAAAAATGTCAGGTGATTCAGGATGGAATGCAGTTATACACCATCCCTCGGAGCTGGAGTTACAGAATTGGAATTGGGATGAAAATGACGGGGAACCTGAGAGGGAATTACCATCAACAGTTGACATGGATGCGATAAAAGGAGGAAGCTGGAATCCAGCTACTGGACCGAATGGTAAATTTTAATTTTAACCTACAAAAGATTTAAAACTTAAAGGGATTAAATCAAAATGTTTCAAAAAGTGTTGTCTTATTGTCAAACGTTATAAATCATCAGCTAAAAATAAGCCTAAGTCCAAAGATTGCATAAATTATTAAAATCTAAAGCGTCAAATTCATTATTATGCGACATACGAAATACTGTTAAAACCCTTTTATCTCATTAATTCAAATCATATTCAAATATTATACTCATTACAAAGCAGTGAATTGTGTTGAGAATAATTATTATTCATTGATTATTTAGGAAACGATTCTATAGATTCCGAGGATGATTCGGAATCTGATGAAGACAGTTCGGGAGGGACCGAGGGCAGCTGTTCATATTCAGATTCAAATACTGAATCTGACGATGAAAGCAGCGGTGAAGAAGAAGATGATACAGAATCAAATTCTGATTGTACTTCAAAACATAGTGAACAAACTTTTTCCATTCGTGAAACAAACTTTGAACAGGTAATGTAAAATCATAGAATAATTCACGAGTTCTGTCTATGATTGGCTGTCTAAATAATTTGTCAGCTTGAAGAGCATCTAAGACCATTTTTAAAACAAAAAAGCACAATTAGGCTTTTTAAAAGTGATGGAGAATCCTTTAAAAAATAGAAAAATTAAGAGCACTGAAATATTTATGAGTCTAAAAAATTTTATGTAGGAAATTGGGAAGTTTTAAGTATTTTATTTATTTTTAAATAAAATGATTTATTTATTTTCATATAATTTTTAATTTTATTTTTCAAGCAAAATCATTATTTAATAAATAACGTTTGCTCTAAAATTTTTTTTATTAATAAACAGTTATTTATTTGAAAAGATTATCGCACATGAACTCTTTAAATTTTTTAAACCAAAAAAAGAAGAGAAACAATGAGAATAAAATTCTCAAATTTGTATCACAAATTAAATCTATATTATAGGGAGCTCTAAAACTTAAGATCGCCATGAAGGCAACAAAAAAAGAGGATAAAGATAACTCAAAGTGTGATAGAAGCAGGCGAAATCTTTCTAGAAGAACTAAGGCACCTAGTCGCGTTGCTAAGGTAAATGAATATTATTTTACACTTTTTTGAAAATTACTACAAACTTATTATTATTATTTATAAAAAATTTTTTAAAACAGTTGAAAATTGCTGTTTTATCATTTTATTTTTTTATTATTATCAACATTGGCAAAACATTAGCTTACGCTTCGCTTATTTATATTTGAAATTGCTTTTTTTTCGAAACAATCGACGACTTTTAAAGAAAAAATTTTAAAAAGCCTCTGAATATCTTAAATTTTAATTACGGACAATTTTCCGTATCAGAAGAATATCGAATACACAATATTGTGATAATCATTTTATCAATAATTTATTAATTAATTATTGCAAATTGTTGATATTTAGGCTTCAGGTGATAGTACAGATGATTCGGATTCTTCGGCTAGTCCAGTGCCACAATTTTCTCAATCACAAACACAGCTACAGTCATCACAACCGCAACAACCACAACAACAACAGCAGCAACAACAACAACCACAACAACAAGCCCAGCAAGCAGCTCCCCAGCAGCCTCAACTACAACAACCATTACAAGAAATAAATCAAGAAGATTTGGCCGCAATTTTACCCGATGAAGATCATGAGGATGCGCCATTTGATGGCTTTGAGGACTCGGAAAGTGGTCGTCTAGTTTCCAAAGCAATCGAGCGAATGTCACTCGGAGCTGATTCTGATTCTGGTGAAAATACCGATCAAATTCCAGTACCTGTTTATAGTTCAACGTTATTGCAACAGTTTGTCGAGAAAACCGCATTGCTCTCGGAACCTCGAAAACGGCGAAACAAATTAGTAAAGAAACTAAATGAATCCGAATACGCTTGTGTATCAAATGTCTCGCCCGACTCAGGTATTCAGTCTGTCGATAACAGTCCATTACATTTAGCAATAAGTCCCGTGAGTCCACAGGCACCCTCACAATCGCCCGTTCAAATAGCATCAAAACCAGCTGTCAATGTTGACAGAATTCTGTATCCACCGAAACGAAAACCCGGTCGACCTGCCAAATTAGTTTCCACACAACCGCGTGGACCGGGAAGGCCTAAAATGAAGCCAGAAATTGCCGCAAAAATTGAGAAACTTGAGAAAAGTTCAAATGAATCTCAGGAGAAAATTCCAGTTGAAGTCCCTTGTGCCAAGCAAAATGTACAGTGCAAAACTTTGACTTCCTCACCGGAGCCGCGAGACAGTGGTTTCAATAAAAAATCAAAAACTAAAAAACCATGTCCGAAGAATGAATCTGATGATGCAAAATCATCACTACCTAAGAAGCTTGCTGAGAGTGAAAAAGTTTTGCCTACACGTAAAAAGTGCCTAAGTAAACCGATCGTCGAGAAGAGAACAAAAGAAACGGAACAACTTAACGAACGTCCGGAGAAAAGTAAAGAGCAAAAAGAGAAAAGTAAAGAATTGCGCGAGAAGAGCAAAGAACAACGAGACAAAAGCAATGAGCAAACGGAGAAAATTAAGGAACAGCCAGAAAAAAGTAACGAACGTAGAGAGAAACTCAAGGAGCAGAGAGAGATGAGTAAAGAGAAAAATAAAGAACAGAAGGAAAAGAGTAAAGACCAAAAGGAAAAAACTAACGAACAGAAGGAAAAGTCTAACGAACAAAGGGACAAAAATAAGGAACCGAGGGAGAAATGTAATGAACAAAGAGAAAAAGTTAAAGAACAAAAGGAAAAAAGTAAAGAACAACGGGAGAAAAATAAGGAACACAAAGAAAAAGTCAACGAACAGCGAGAAAAAAGCAGAGAGAAAATTAACGAACATTCAGAAAAAATTCACAAATCGGAGAAAAATAATGAGCGACGAGAAAAATGTGTCGAGCAAAGGGAGAAAAATGACAAAAGATTAAGAAAAGATAAACACATGTCCAGAAAGGAAACCATTGAAATCCCCTGCGAAAGACAAGAAAAAGTCATCTTAAATCGAATTCCAAGCGAAGAAAAATTACCAAATAATAACAAGAAGAGTACAAAAGAAAATCGACTAGATCCAACGACTAGCAAAAAACAAATTCCAGTGAAGAAGCCAGTAGCCCCAATCTCGAGGCGAGTCCTTAAAGAAAATAAAAGTAACAAAAAAACTACCGCAAATCTCGAAACAAATGTCGCTGTCCAAACAGTCATCTCTCTACCCGTCACAATTCCACTACAAACCGAAAAAGTCGATTTTGGTCGAAAATATCAAAAGCCCGAATCAAAGAACCAAGCCGCCCATCATCACAAACATCGTCATCATAAACACTGTCGAAAATTAGTCGTACCGCCAAAAAATCCCGTACGAGTCGATCCATTTATCGTTCAAGAATTAGAAAATTTAATCGAAGAATTCTCAAAATCCTGTACCTTGGGACGAAACAACATCACGTCCAATCATTCCGAATTACCACAAATATTTCGTGTGAAAAAAATCACCAAGAAGCGAAAAGGAAGTGAAATAAATTCCAATGAAGATCAAAAATTAAAGAGACGTTTGAAAAAGGAGAAAGTTCCTTCGAATCTCGATTCCAAGGGTAGCACAAATTCAAGTTCAAATTCAAGTTCTAATGAGCAACGACTCCCATTGAAGAAACGTCATTATCACGTTTCCAGTCCTCATAGTTCACAAAGTTCCGGCGGCAGTTCCGAGGCAACCAACAATGACGCAAATTCCACGGAAAGTCATATCGAGGAAGCCATCGAAGCCACCATCAATCTTTACGGCGGTGATTCAACAACACCAACGCAAAAAGTTCCAGTCACACCAAAAAAGAGGCATCGAGACACCGAGGAACAATCCCCAGAGAAAATTAATACCGAACTCAATGACACAGTCCCTCAAATTGTTAACACATTGGAATTAAATCCTCGACGTAAGAAAAAAATTGTCAAAGATTTACGAGTGACTGTCACAAAATTAGCACCCGACACTCAAATTGAGAAAAGTGACAAAAATTCCTGCGAAAAGGGCATTAAAAGTACAGGAGAGAAAGCAGGAAAGGTGGAGAAGACAGTTCCGGAAAAAATTACCCCAAAGGAAAAGCTAGAAATTGCAAAACCGAGTTTAGAAGTGAAAGTAGAGTCCGTTAAGAAAAGTGAAACCCCGACAGTTGAGAAAGGGACAAATTTGAATTTGTCAACTGCAAGTCTCAAGTCAGGACCGACAATCGTCTTGAAGAAGAAAGCACGCAGGAGGAAAGCAATTAATCGAACTGGCTTTCCAACGTTAAAGAAAAAGAAAAAGAAGAAGATTATTGTCGAACCGACGGTACTAATAGAGACGATTATTCCAGCGAGCGAGGAACCTTGTGAAATGGAAGAAGTAAAACCGACCACTAATCCAGAAGAAGATATTCAAACCGAAGAATCATCGAGTAAAGATCTTGTTTGTGACAACGATACAAAAACATTCGAGAGCGTTGATCCGCCAATACGTGAATTTTCTCGTCACTGTTTTCTCGATGACGATTCATGTCCAGCGACATTGTCACTATCGAAGGAATCACTCGAATGCGATGGAAGTAGACCATGTGATAAATTATGTCCCGTCAAATTCGAGAAAGTTCAAGATTCAAGAATTTATGACGAGAACGCAACACTCGAGGAATCATTGGAAAGATACAATCTGAGTCAGCGTGTCGCTGTATTGAATGAAGAGAATCTCAGGAAATTGGAACGCAGCAGTTCGCGTGAAACAGTGAAACACGAATTATGTAATAATAATTATAGTCACAAGAGACGAAGAGGCTCCGCAAGTCCTTGTAATTTAACAATAAGAAATATTAAACGTTTGAAAAATGCTGGTTACGATACGGAAAGTGATGCTGTACCAAGTAGCGATTTAGCCAGTGATGATCATGATTTTGGCAAGCAAGGAAATTCCATACGTGGCAAGAGAAAGCAACCAAGATGGAAGAAACGCTATTTACCAGCCGGTTTATTTTCCGATTATTTCAAGGAAGATGAGCCGAGGAAAATTAATAATTCCGATAATGGAAAGAATAAAATGATTTATGATCTTGCGGAACATCCTCATGGCTTACTACCTCCACCTTATCATTGTGGAAAGTTTTTGAGGCAGAGAAAAATTCCATTTCAATTGCCCTATGATTTGTGGTGGTTGCATACACATTCACGTTTACCGGGACGAGACTTGGTACCTTCTTGGAATTACAGGTATGTTTATCTTTAAATTTATTCTTTAATAAGACTAACTATTTATTATTGATTTGAAAAAAAATGTTAATCCTCTCCTTTTTTTCGCAGAAAAATTCGATCAAACGTTTATTATGACGTAAAGCCGACAACATTGTACGAGTCACAATCATGTGAATGTAAACCAGAAAGCGCCTGTGGTGACGAGTGTATCAATCGAATGGTCTTCAGCGAATGTTCACCACAATTTTGTCCTTGTGGCGAGAAATGTAAAAATCAAAAGATTCAAAAGCACGATTGGTCACCGGGTCTGCAAAGATTTATGACCGAGGTGAAAGGTTGGGGTGTGCGAACGCAAAAATCCATCAAATCTGGAGAATTTATTCTCGAGTATATTGGCGAAGTTGTATCCGAACGGGAATTCAAATCGAGAATGGCAACGAGATACGCAAATGATACACATCATTATTGTCTTCATTTGGACGGTGGTCTCGTGATTGATGGACATCGAATGGGCGGTGATGGTCGATTTGTCAATCATTCATGTGAACCAAATTGTGAAATGCAAAAGTGGAGTGTCAATGGACTTCCACGAATGGCATTGTTTGCCTCGCGAAATATTGACGCTGGCGAGGAATTAACGTACGATTATAATTTTGCTCTCTTCAATCCCTCAGAGGGACAACAGTGTCGATGTGGTAGCAATGGTTGTCGTGGTGTCATTGGCGGAAAAAGTCAACGAGTGCCAAGATCAATTGCAGCCAGTGTTCCATCTCGTGTCGATTCCACGGAAAGAAAATCAGTTGGCAGGCCAAGGAAGAATATCCGAAAATCAAATATCGTACAGTCGACAAATTCAAAAGGATTATGCAAATCACGCAGAATTGGCGAATCAAATATTGTATCAACACCACTGATAAAGCCCATGTCTCATCAGCAGCGTTGTTTTGCCCAGGAGCATCATTGCTTTCTCTTGCGAAATTTGGAAAAGGTTAAACGACAGAAATTGCAAATCAATCAAGTACCACAACCAGGAAAAATTAAAACAATCGGTAATGTTCAATCGACGAAGGAAAAAAATGGTACCGACTCGAAATCAACGTCCGATGCATTTTTATCACAACTCACGGCATTGACAAACACGAACGCGCGAACGGTGCGAACACGAAGATTAGCTCAAGCTCAGGATGACCCAGAAGTTCACAAGACTGCAAAGTTAGCTAAGGTAATTTACTTATATTCAATCAAAATTTATTCTAAATTAAAAAATATTTTTAACAAGAAAATTTATGTACAATAAATATAATTTTCGAACGATTTTTAGGTTTTAAAGGATTTGTATTCCGTTGTTACAACAGCGAAAGACGAAACTGATAAACTTTTATGCACACCATTTATGACTCTACCTCCGAAAAGAAAATTGGCTGAATATTATGATAAAATACAGGATCCAATTGATCTGACGATGATAGATCAGGGTATTGGAAGTGGGCATTATAAAACTGCCGAGCAGTTTGATCAGGATTTAATTAAGCTTTTTGATAATAATGTCAGATTCTTTGGACGTACGTCAGAAATTGGTATAGCGGCAGCGAGATTGAGAAAACTTTATCTTGGCACAAAAGCGGACTTTGTTTACGCTATAACAGAAGCAACTGGTCTACCACCTTCTCAAGGTTTTCTGCCTCCTCAAGGATCCACCGCAGGCGAGGAAGATGTGATTCGCTGCATATGTGGCCTTCACAAGTAAGCAATATTATTACTGAATTATCTAAATTTAATTCTTATCAAACAAAATTAATAGAGTTTTTCAAAATTTTGCAAACTGTTTTCACAAAAAAAATGAAAATGTAAAAATATTATTTTACAGGGACGAGGGATTGATGATCCAGTGTGAGCGGTGTTTAGTGTGGCAACATTGTGATTGCGTGAAAGCTGACACTAGTGCCGATTCATATTTATGTGAACGTTGTCAACCACGGACAGTAGATTTGGAAATTCCATTGGAAGGTGAAGAAGAGGAGGAAGGAAAGAAACACTATATAACCCTTTTACGTGGTGAACTTCAATTGAGACAAGGAGACACGGTTTATGTCTTACGTGATACACCCGAGAAGCATACATACAAAACCATTCAGAATCCTGATTACGAGCAAATGGATATTTTCCGAATCGAAAGACTTTGGAAAAATACCAAGTAAGCTATTGTTTTAATTATAAATTCACTTTTATATTTTTACACATAATTTACACTCCTATATTTATATACTAAAAAAAATTATCAATTTTTAGGGGCGAGAGATTTGTGTTTGGTCATCATTATTTGAGACCACATGAAACTTATCACGAGCCGACGCGTAAATTTTTCGAAAACGAAGTTGTTTGCGCACCTTTGTACGAAGCCGTTCCATGCGACTTGGTGGCAGCAAGATGTTGGGTTCTTGATCCCAGTACTTTCTGCAAAGGTAAAAATTTATAAAATTTACAATAACTTTTTCCGTATTTAAACATAGAACAGTAATTTTTATTTATTTTCCACAAGTAAATCATCATTTTTATAAATATTGATATCTAAAATGAAATATTAACTCAGTATGACTGGAAATCAGGGAAAGTAGGGTACTGAAAAAAATTTTTTACCTAATTATAAATCAAATAAGAGAAATTTTATTTTAATTGTTATTTTATGTACCATACGTCGTGTTTAAGTTAATTTATTTTAATCCAAAATGTTTGAATTTTGTTTCATGTTAATTAAAGGTCGTCCCGTTGGATCATCGCCTGAGCATACATACGTGTGCGAACATCGTGTTGATCGAGCTGCCAGATTGTTTACAAAAGTTGCAAGATCTAGGCATCAAGTTTGTACAAAACCTTACGCCTTTGAAACATTTCCAGAAAGGATCAAGCATTATCGAACATACTTGGTTCGTATTACTTAATTCTTAGTACAGAATTATTTTCTTTTATATTCACATTATGTATGTCTAACATGAACTAAGGGAATTTAATTAACTGATTTTAATTAATTATTTAATTAATTAAAGTATAGAATTAAACATAAATTTTACTGATTAATTAAATCTTTCACAGCCTCACAGTCTCGATGGTATTTCTGGTGGGAAATTATTAAAAGACAAGAAAAAGAATGGTTGTCAGGAGGTTGAAAATAATGGTCATAAGGCAGAAACGCGAGAAGTTAATCGCAACAATAAGGAGCAGCCGCCAACATCTCGACCATCCACGACAAGGACGAGACGTCGCTCAGGCGATAATTTAACAGTGCCTACTATTATTGTATCTTACGCTCAGGTAAAGTTCTTTTATTTTTTACAAAAAAAAAGAAAATATTCTAATCTTAAGTTCCAAATATGGCCTTAAATAAAAAAAATTCAAATTATTCGTTTATAAACATTTTTGTTTTTAATTTTTAATAATTTTTGATTTATCTAATTAATACATTTTTTATACAGCGGGAAGAGCAAAGGAAGAGACTGAATGGTATTCTGATGAATCTTCTACAAAGAATGCCAAACAAGAAAGATCCACTAGATTTATCATTTCTTCTCGAACGAAATAGAAGAAATCGAAAAAGACCTGGTGGACTTAATCCGTGACACTGGGTAATGACATGAATCAATTATATTTTAATTATAATTCATCAAAGACATGTAATTTGAAAGAATTTTACGTGCATAAAATTAATTGCGTTTTTATCAGCAATTACTTTACCATATTTAGGTAAAAGTATAATTGCATAATTTATTTTTAATTTGGGCAAGAATCAGTGCATTTTTGATTTTTATAATGCACTGTTTGATCTTCTTCCTTTTTTTCTTTATCGATTTCAATGTATAAAAATAAAATTATGCTCTTTTATAGTTAGGTACATTGAAAATAATGTAAAATTATATTTATTAATTTTTTTTGCCATTTTTATTCTTAATGATAAATTTTTTCAAGAAAATCGTGGTTTAATAACCTTGCCTCTGCCTTATTTCAAGGTTAATCATTTTTACTGGAAGCTTTAATCGAATTTTAAATATCAGCCTTGCAGTTAAAATTATTATATTTGTAATTGAGATTTTTTTTCTTTTTTTTTTGCTAGTACATATATTTCGTTTGAAATTAGAATTTGATTTTTAATAATGAATATAGGTTTTGGATCATTGAAAAATGTTTTATAATTTATGAAATATTAATAAGTTTGCAGTAATAAGTTATTTGCAAATAATATTCATATATAAAACTAGTTTAGTTAGGAAGTGTTTTTTTTCGACAGTTTTGTTGATGCTATTATTAATTATTATTATTATTACTATTATATTAATTTATATTATATATTATTATTATATTGTCATTAATTATTAATATAATTTATTAATTATTATTATTAATAATATTAATATTACTATTATTATTATTATTCTTATTATTACTATTATTTATTAATTATTATTATTAATAATATTAATATTACTATTATTATTAGTTATTCTTATTATTATTATCATTAATTAATTTTAGTAGTAATTCATTTTATTTGGCAGTGGTTATATTTTAAGAGCAAAATTTTCTAGTTTTTTTTGGATATTTCATACAATTATTTAAAGTTTCAAAAGTTATATATTTTTTAAAAAACAAAAAAAATGATTTATATTTATAAGAAAAATTTTCGAAAAATGACATTCTTGTCTACTGTGTAATTAATGATTAAATATATTTTCAAACTAAGAGAAAAATACAGTTTGAATTCATTAAATTAAAGAATTCACTATTTAAAATTTTTAAATTATATCTTTTTCAAAATTTTAATATAGTAAATAGATTACGCTTAATAAGTATATTATTGAGTTTGTTAAAAAATGGCCATATTGTGAAAGAAGCTACAAAATAATACGTTTAATATATAATTTAAAAAATTTAAGTTTATAGTAAAGAAAGGTATGGTAAATAAATATTGAAATATGGAAGAAGAAGATTCGTATCGAGAATCAAAGTACATATATATAAATAAACTTATCTAATCTTACATAATCTTTAAAAAAAAATATATATATATGTATATTAATTTAATTGCACGTTAGAGCTAGTTTTCAATTTAATATTGTGACCCGGGTTCCGCTGTGAAACACATTATTTTATGTATATGGATAATTGTACAGAGTTATATTTGTAAATTATTTGTATGCTTGTCCGAAATAAGCTTTATTAGAAACAAGACAGTTAACTGTACAAATTATACAAATATACAACAATATCGTGAGTGTGAATCGCACTCGATTGCACAACAGTAGTATTATATTTTTCATAACCCTGATACAATCAGAGATGTATGTAAAATAAATGAAAAAAAAGGAAGGGAAAAAAAATTCTAGATAAATATGAACGTTTTGAAATTATTATTGTTGCAATCAATTGCGTTGACTCTTGTTTATTGTACATCATAAATTGAAAATGAGTGAGAAGCGAGAATCATTGCTGTTTTAAAGATGCTATTCTGTAAATACACAATGTTATGACGTATTTATTATCATGCTATTAGATTAAAAAAAAAATGCGCTCCTGTGCGTCAAATGTGAATGTGAAAATGAAAGTTTGTCTGAGAGAAAAAGAAAGTGAAATCAAATGTATGAATGATAAACGAAATTTCATTATTCATCAAATTTCATTAATATGACAATTTCACAATTACGACAATCCTGCTTAAAATTTGTTGACACAAAAAAAGAATATTTGTGATTGGGTTCAATATAAAATATTTGTCCGTCCCTAATCATCTTTATATATATTATACGATACTTCATTTTATCGTTGTCGTTAGTCAATTTTCAATTGAAATTTTAAACAGGAATGTTGTAAACGATCCAAAAACCAGATTCAGTAAAAACAAAACTTAATAGAGCATCTATGTATCTAAAATAGTCTTTTAGAGTAAATCAAAAAAAAAAGTCATGTAACAGCTGCACACATAGTGACTCAAGCTATTTAAAAAGGAAAAGAAAACTTCGAATTGGCAATAAAGTATTTTATTACTGAATTCGTTTTTTTTGTACCCTTTCCTTTAATTATCAAATGTTTGAATTTCAACTAATGAATTTTAGAATATGTACCCTAAAATTCGTTCCAAATTTTATTATAAAAAAATTCTGATGACCAATCAGTTTATTTTTTCTAGATATTAAAGGGATATTAAAGTAAGAAACTTGTAATTCTTGACTTTTAGCATAAAATGCTAATATGTATTTACATTTTTTCTTTTTTTTTTTTTCTTTAAAATGATACAATTATTGTGACAGTGATAAGTGTAAAGAAACTACCCATTCTCTCTTCTTACAGAATATATTTTGAAGACGCTCTAAATAGAATCTGTTGAAAAAAATGTTTCTCCTCATTCTCTGTATTAAATTAAGAATTTCGCTAAATTCCAACTAATCGAAATTTTAGTGTATTTATAATTTTATTTTATTTTCAATATAACATATTGTGAAACTATTTGAAAATTTTCAAAATACTAAAAAAATTATCCAACTAGATGCAGAACAGGGTAGTCAAAGAATTTTTTTTATCTATTTTTCCGTCATTATTATATTACATATACAAGTGAATATACATATTTTGTGCTTGAACTGTGAAAACGTTCTCGTTTTCTACGAAGCAATAAATTTGAAGGACGTGAATGAGACCGATAATTGAAAATTCTTAAATAACGCATTTTCGCCCTGATCTTTCTCTTCTTCTTCTTCTTCTTTCTTCTTCTTTTTTTTCTTCTTTAAATCTACGCTTATTTAGATGTGTAGAATATAATTAATGCTTAGAATGCACCGGAAACGTGAGCATTTTATCACAGTCTAAGCATTGCATATTAATATATATATTTATATATTTATAATTTATAAAATACTAATTCGCATCGTACATGGACTAGACTCGATTGCTTATCGTTAACCACAGTTTCTTATATAACTTATAAGAAAATGAATCAACTCATGAGACAAATCTGTGGAACACAAAAATAAAGTTTCACTTGCAAAGTTAATTTTTTCAAAATTTCACTATAGAAGAAAATGAAGAAAACAGTTTTTCTTTACATATAGTTGTAAATTAGAAATTTTATTCGAACCACAAATTAATGTTATAAATAAATGTTTTAAAATGGTAAATATTGGAATAATTTAAATTAATCAATTATGTTTAAATTCTCTACTGTTAACTTTGCAAGAAACATTTTTCTTCTTTGTTTTTCAGACAATGGAAGGCTCGTTCGGCTTCACTTTATCTTCATTGCGTATATACTATATGATACATAAATAATGCATAAATTAATTAAGTACTAATTTTACAAACTTATTAACAAATTATTGGCAAGACTGGATTTCAGATGGACAGAAAAGAAGTTGAATCAATCCTGATTAAATAGACAGACTGACTAAATTTACATCATTTTTTAATAATTCTTTAGAATTTTATTGTTAAATATATTTCGTTTATTCGTCTGATTACAAAAAATGATTGTCAGTAATGTATATAAATATAAACTAATAACCGTTATATTAGTAATACTAAATTAATTATTCTTATTTTATACTTTTTGGTAAAATGTTCAATTGAGCAACTAATTGTTACGATAAATTGTCTATCTTTGAATTAGGAGTGATTCACTGTATATACTTTGCTCAGTCTCCTGAATTGTCGGGAAAAAAATTCTTTTAAGGTCTGCCAACTTTTTTCTTTTCTTTTTTTTTTTTGAGACAAAACAATGTTTTCTATCATCTCTTTTCTTTTAAGGAAATCTGTGAAACAGTTTTTCTTTCTTCTTACAACAGTCATTTCCTTAATGTGTACTAAATTTATTCACAAAATAGGGAATTAAAAGAAAAATGTAATTCTTATTTTGATAAGAAAAATATTATTTAAATATTTGGAAAAAAATTATGAATTTTGATTTTTTTTGTACCAATTTGAAAAATTGAAAATAGAAGTTAAAAAGTAAACAAAGAAGGCAAAAATTTATAAATGTAAATAAAAAATATCTCTAGTTCGTGAATAATTTTCGTACGATTATTTCTCTAACGCCAATAATAAATATTATAACGACGTGAGTTTTACTTTTAATTACTGTCTTTAAGTTAGCTAACACATATCACAGAATACGTATTATCCATGAGAAAATTTTATTAACATAGGTAGAGAATTTATTGTACAAAGGGGCTATTGAAAATATTTAATTCTTGATTCATTCATCAAGAGGAATTTTATAAATTGCTACTAACAAGCTATATTTTATCGCCAACTCAAAAAAAAAATACTCAGACCAATTAATTCTACACCCAAAATATTATTTCTTCTCTGAAAATTCATATCTAACATTTTGCTACTCATAATAGACGGAAAATAACTTCAATTCAATCAAATCTGAATTTTTTCCTGACTTTTTGTATAAAATCATCATTTTTAATAAATTTCAAAATGAATCCATTTTTAAAATTAATTTTTCCTCTTTCTTATAGAATGAACTTTTTTAAATCTAATAAATTTAAAAAATTATATCTGTATATGCGTATATAAAGCTTTATACTTTGAAACCAATAATTGGAAAGACATTCTTTTAAAAAATTGTCGGGGAAAAAAAAATTTACTGCACGTGCCACTAAAATTCTGGATAATTTGCAGAAAATATCACACTTTGGCTTTCTATTAAAAAATGTTTCAAAAAACTGCATTAGAATGAATACTTGTGTATATAATTATATATGATAAAAAAAATTTTTTTTTCTTGAATTAGAATAGCGGTAGAAATATAAAAATGATATTTGCTTCATGGGGGGGCGGGGAAATTATTAATTAATCGATATTATGGATGAAATCGATGCAATGTACTTTGTCGTACGACGTTGAAATAGTATGAATGAGTATATTACAGAATTGTACGAAGTCTTATTATTTAAGCGATATTAACTGTATATGATACAAGCGTGCGATCGCTAACCCGTTTTTGGAGTAATTAACACGGTCTTGACACCTGCAACAGGAAAATTAATACTATTAAATTTTTTTTACCACATTAATTCACCTGTAAGAATTAATTACAATATTTAAAAAAAAGTTACCTTATTAAAAATTATCAGCTGACACGGAAAAAAACATTTTCACAAAAAAAAGTCAAATATTTCTTTTTTTTTTAATTTTCTACAACTGAAAAAAATAGTCACAAAATTATATTTATAAAGAACGCATTGAATTTTCTATAAAAAGGATTATTTTAAATCAGTTTTTAGGGAATATTCACGTATCGGGAAAAGATAAAAGAGATTCTTATATTTACAATATTGTTGAAAAATATTTCAGCGAAATATAAAATAGGAAAAATTGATTAAAAATAAAAAGAGTTTTTAAAAAAGTGAAAATTACCTTGGTTGTGAACGTTAGATGAGTGTCTTGACGATAAAAAGTCTACTGGTTGAGTAGGGTGTTAGTCACCTCAGAGATGGACAGCAAAGGACTCCCAGCGTCCGGTTTGGAATCTGTGGGGCAGACGGACACATCATTGAGCCCGACGACCCCACCACGTGATGATGCGTTGGATAATACAAGACGTTGCTGTTGTTGCTGTTGGTGGTTGTGCTCGTCGTGGTGATGGTGGTGACGTTGCTGATGATGGTGTCCGTTTCCATGGGTATGGACATGTTCATGCCCATGTCTAAGCCCGTCCCTACACCCGTTATCCCTGCCGATGTTAATGTGCTACAAAAAAAAAAACCCCAATTACAATCAAATACAAATATTCCCACAACTATCCTTCATATTTATAAAAATAGTGTCTCTACATTTTATCAGAAATAAAAATACTTAACAGAGGATGATTCAAACGATTTTTTTTTTATTTAATTTTAACAAAATGAGAATTTTCCTCTTTCTTTCTTTCTTACATCTTTCGTTTCTTACAAAGAAGAGAATTTCGCAAAAAAAAAAATTGAATTTTTTGCAAACATATTTTCAAAATTTTATACAAAAGGCAAAAAAATTTTTTGAATCATTCGGGAGAATTCGGTGAATATAGAAATTGTGCTTTATGAATCGAAATTTTCGGATGTAGAAATGAGATACAGTTAAAAAAAAAATGAAAAAAGATGTTTCAATATTTTTCACAAGCAGTTCTTGAATTTTTATTAATAATAGACACGTCGTCAGGAAATTGTAATACCAGTCGATTTCGAACGGACGTGATGGAAAATTTTAACAGACGTGATAAATAAATAATTAAAATGAACAAATTGGAATTATTTTACTTTTTCATTTTCTTTTCATTAATTTTCAACTTTGAGTTTGTAATTCTCATTTTTTTTATCGATTTTTACAAATTTTGTTTCTTTAAAAATAGAAATTCAATTAAATAACAATTTTCTCGAATCAAATTTCAATCTATTAGAGAATCTGCTGTATAAATTTTTTTTAATGATAAATAATTAATTAAAAATTAAAAACCGGTTATTTCGAAAATAATCATCCTAGACCAAGTTGCATTACTTTTTTCCAATTCCCAAAGTTAACAGACGTTCAAAAAAAATTTTTTTTCTATATTTAGATTCAGAAATCGAAGAAAGATCCCAAAATTTCAAAAACAGACATTTTTTTCTAATTTTGATCCATTGTCAATTGTATCAGTAATTTTGAATTCAGGTATACAAAACATGTTTGACGGATTATTCAAACAGGGAAATAATTTTTCTCACGCTCCTGATTAAGATACAGTCTCATTAAAATTGGTTATAAAAGTCGAGTAACTCAGTCTTTGGACAATTAGTTCAGAACCAAAAAAAATTTTCTCTTTGCTATAAAATTCGAACTGACGATTTTTAGGGACAAGTCGGAATTTTATAAAAAAAAAAAAAAAATTGAAAATGTCGAAGAGATGAAGAAAGTGGTGCACCATTGATATGAAAACGAGAGAAAGAAAGAAAACAAACAATAAAGAAATATAAAAAATGCAAGTGTCACCGACCGTCCGACTCGACTGGCACCCGGCAAATAAAGATTGAGTGAGTTGACGGTGACACTCACTGGGACGTGTGCCTTGGTGGTGCGGGGTGGTGATGGTGGTAAGGATAGTACTGGTAGTGATGGTGATGTTGGACTCCTTGCCATACCTCGGAGCCCGTGTCCCCATGACCATGACCAGGATGAGCGTGCGTGTATCCGGCAGTTGTTCCATAATGAGCAGTGGTGACAACAGGATATTGCAATTGTTGCGGTGTTTGTTGTTGTTGTTGTTGTTGAGCTTGCATTTGCTGCTGATGAGCTTTCAATCTTGGTGGACTTGGAGCTGTCGTTTGATTTGTCGGCGAATTACGTTTCCATTTACAATCGCCATTAATTGAATTCATTTCGGCCAATGATTTCAATGGATCGCCACTATTTGAATTCCCCGATCCGGATGCATTCACCGAATGTGATGATCTTGTCGAGCAGGGTGTCGGTGGACTGTAGGTTCCATTGTTTTTTGGTGAGGTGCGATTAGGTGGTGCGCCCCACATTAGAACCGTTTGTCGCGGTGCCTCACTCCCATAGAGATCGGGTTTGACGTCCTCCATTTTTGGTGTGAGTACACCATTCGCCGCTGAGACTGGTGAACTGCCGGCTGAATTACTGGATGATGCACCCTCGAGAGATTGTCGACTACTGGCACGTATTACGTTCATGTCACCTGTGGAATGAATGGGTCCACCTGTGACTGGACTTGGCGCGTATGGTGAACTTCCAACACTGCCGGTAAGTCGTGTGTCGGTGTAATTATACTTTGGTGAATCGCTGAGCTGTTGGCAGTAGATTTTCTCCTCGGATTTGTTGCCCAATTGATGACTGTCATAGGTAGGGAGGGTGACGTCAATGAAGCCATTATAGGCCGTTGTTGTATGATACTCTGGATAATAGGAACCCAATGGACGATATTGGAAAATATTTTCCGTTGCTGTCAGGTACCTGCAAAATTTCCCTTTTTGTATAAAATTTGAACAAGAAAAGAAAGAAATACATATTATAATTTTGCAATTTACCTGTTATCGAGAGCAGTTGTTGGATATAGAGTTTGATGATAATTGCTCGTGTGGCCGATGTAGGTGGTAAGGGAGGGATCAGTTGCTGTCGCAACGGCAGCTGGTGCATAAGGCGTGGCGTACATTGGATTGAGATTACTGTAGGCTGCAGCAACGGCAGCTGCGGCACTCGTATCGGCTGTCAAATAATCCACTGACGTTACTGTTGGCGTTGCTGGTGGTGATATTGACGATTGATTCGTCAATTTGGTGCGTTTGTTCCGACAGGTTGACAAAAAATCCCTCAATTGCGTTTTGTAACGCCTGTTCACTCGCTGGGGCGTTGGTTGCGCTGGAATTGTTGGTGTCATCGTTGATCCTGACAAACTATCACTATCCGAAAAATAACTGTTGGTTAGTCCTGCGTCCAGGTAACTGACCTTGAAGTCCATTGTTCTCTTTCCTAATAAATCTCTACCTTCCTCCTCCCTACAATAAAATTCCATCAAATTACAATCAAATTAACACTATAAATTCGAATCGCGAAAAATTCATTATTTCCTTACATGAGAGGTCGATGAGTGCTAATGACAAAGTCAGGTTTGGAGTTTTTGTAAACTAATCTCGAACTTGTCTGTAACCATTGCCAGCCTCCGTCCTTAGTTTGAAATCTATAAGCGATCATACCCGACGCTCCTGTTTTCAGTACTGTAAAAAAATGAATCATACAGTAAAATTCAAAATCCAAAAATGAAATTAATTTTTTCATTTAAATATTAAATTCAATTAATTAATTAATTTTTTCAACTACTTATGGGAAGATAAATTGATTCTTACATTCTTGATGAGCACTGGCAACGTACGCTAAATCGTCGTAATGAACTAAATCATAGCCACCGAGATTAGATAATTCCGAGTCGGAATAACCCAAAAGCATTTTCCCTCGTTGATCCATTGAGACGAGTGCAAGATCGAGTTTGTGTTTGCTTTTGAACATGACTTCCTTCTGAGGTACTTCCAGTAGAGAAGGCGGTCCAAATGGAGTACAGAGTGCAAACAAAGCTAATGGTGGTTCCTCTGTTTTTCGATTTTGCCCATGAAGCACTTTCACTCGTCCCCTAATGTCTAATCTCTGTAAAGTAAATACAATTCAGTAATTAATTATCAGTCGATTGGTTAAAAATTCCTATAAAACTGTTTTTTCACGAAATTATAATAGAAACTAAAATTACTTAAAAAAATTCTATTGACTTCTAATGTCTTTTATTAACATTTGTAAGAGAAATCAGTAGTAAGAGAAAATTTTAGTCAGACAACATTTGAAATCCCTGTAATTTAGTGAAAAGAAACTTGTAGTTAGATTTTATTCTTTGTATAATTCAATATCAGTGCTAAAAAAATGATTTCGACGAAACAATTCCATATTATAATCAGTAGTAAAGGTCAATTTTTTGTCAGACATTGAAAAATACAGTTGCATAAAAAAAACTATGTCGAATTTTCCTAATTGTTTGTGTTAATGATCAATATTAAAAGGAAAAAAAATATTAAAATTAAAAGGAAAATTTTCTAAATTCTCGTTCGATCAGTAGTAAAATAAATTTTAAGTCAGACAATACATTTTAATTCGTATAATTTTAATTTTAGTAGCAAAAATATCTTGTCGGAATTTCCATTTTCTTCAAAATTTAGTGAGGCAGTAGAGAATGTTAATTTTAGTCAGAAAGTGTCTTTTCAGTTTCTTGCAAAATTAGTTTCAGTAGAGAATGTTAGTTACAGTCAGACAAGATCTTAAAGCCTAGTAATTTTAATATCAGTAGTAAAAGTATCTTTTTGTCAGAGATTCTGAATTATAAATTTCGTTACAGAGTACAGAATGTCAATTTTCTTGATACGTTTAAAAATTTTGTAATTCTTAAATCAGTAGTAAAAGCAAATTTAAGTCAGACATTGAAGTTTAATTTCTGCAAATTTTCAGTAGTAAAAGTCAATGTCAGCCAGACCTTCCAAATTATATATTTTTTGTCGTTTTCGTTCTCAGACGTTTTAAAAATTTATAATTCTTGTATCAGTAGTATAAGCAAATTTTAGTCAGACATTGAAATTTAATTTCTTGTAATTTTTAATTGTCCAAACCACATTCAGTCACTCATGTAAAAATTTATAATCCTTTCAATCAGTAGTAAAGGCAAATTTAAGTCAGACATTGAACTTTCATTTCTGGAAATTTTCAGTAGTAAAAGTCAGTGTCAGTCAGACCTTCCAAATTATATATTTTGTTACAGTTGAGAAAGTTTGTTTTCCTCCTCAGACGTTTCAAAAATTTATAAATTCAGTAGTATAAGCAAATTTTAGTCAGCCATAGAAAATTGATTTCGTGAAATTTTTAATTGTCAAAGTCACAATATTCAGTCAGTAGTATTAAATTTACAATTCTCTTGACCAATAGTAAAAGTAAACACACGCCAGACACTGAATTTTTTCCCCTTCTAATGTAAAATTAGTAGAAAAAGTTTCTTTTAGTCAGACATGTTCGATACTTGAAAATTTGCTATCAAGATGTTAATTTCAGTCAGACGTTTGATTGCAGTATTAGTAGAGAATGTCTAGTTTAGTCAGACACTGTAAATTTTTCTAATTTTATAATCAGTAGTAATAACCAGTTTTAGTCAGACGAAAAATTTCTGCTTATTCTTGAATATATTTTATTAATTTATAATTAATATATTTTATTAATTTACCAAATTTCTTGAAATTTTAGCAATAATTTTCAAAAGTGCGATGACTCAAATAATTAATACCTATTATTGTTGTCTGATGAGTGAATAAATATTGACACTGGAAATAAATGTTTACAGGTAGTTCTGTTACAGCAATCATTTTTTGCAATTTTTTTTTTCCAGAGAATCTTAAGTGGGTTCATATAGAGTACTCGTCGGTAGCTAATATGTACTTGCTGAGGGTTTTACAGAAAAAAGCAATTATCTTCGAAGAAGAGGTGTATTAAGAGGATGTCTTAGACTCTAGTGCGCCATTCTCTACAGTTAACAGCGCATTTGCCCTTATATACACCCTCTCATTTCCTTCTCCTCTTATTTCTTTTTTTGCTCTTTTCTTACTTTTTTTCACTTTCCGTCGTCCACACCGCGGGACGTGTCTCTTATCGACTTGTTCTTTTCCCTTTACGACAGTGAAATTATTAATTACTGTTTTGTACGTCGGCACTTTGTCCTTGTGAGCGTGGAGAAACAGGCAAGGACCATATATTGAATGGGTTGGCGGACTGACCAAATTGTTCCGCAACCAATCATTCGCGCTTACCATACCTTCATTATACTAATATCGTTTATTACGCAACTCTGACAAAAAAAAAAAAAATAAAAATACTTTTCACGCTTATCCAAATGACACGATTTTCATTTACTCTTCAAAGATATTTATATGACAATATTTTCCCCCACCTATTCGGAAAAAATAAAATAGAAACAAGTTTACTCAATTTTTTCGAAGAATTAAATTCAAACTACTGGAGAATTAAGGAAAAAAAATAGAAAAACAAGAATCTATTTTAACTGAAGGAAATTTGTATTTGTACCTATATAATAAAGAAATCCCCATAGAAAAAAAATCTGTAGAATTTGACTATGGGGATTTTTTTTACCCTCTACGTGAAATTATGCCGCCTCGTTGGGCTTTATAATAATTATAAGGTGAATTACGTGTTCTTCGAGATAGTAGCATTCCATAGTGTATATTCCTTGAATCGATAAAAGAGGCAAAATGGTATATGGTGCCGGATGCATTGAGAGTAGACGTTACACGGCTTTTTATTTCATGAAAGTTGAGAATTGCATACGAATCGACATAATTATAGGAGTACGTACCAGAAAACCGGATGTGTTATCCAACAGACAGCGGAACCGCACCGTGAAACTTCGTTCGAGAAGGTGGCTGTGTTGTGGCGAGAGAGCATCGTGGAGAGGAAGGGTGGCACTCTCGGCCGGGAGGAAAGAATTCCACATTAATTGTCTCTGCAATTCTTCTCGATCTTCACTATGCACCAATTCATAAACACTCTGATGCACAATGTCCGACTGAAATCAATAAAAAAAAAAAACATTGTCAAAAAAATTGCAAATCATTTCAGAGTGGATTTTTATTTTTTAATTTTTCCAATACAGTTTCACCTCAACGAGGGTTGACTGTAGAACACAATTTAAAAAGTATCAAGTATTATCCAAAATCAGGAATATTATATATAAAATTAAAAATTATATATATATATATATACAATTTTTGTATAGAAAAATAATAATTATATTCAGGTTCCAAAAAAAGAAATTTATTTGATTCAAATAATGAATTACTTGACTTAATAGTCAAGTAATATTTCAAAGAATTATTTATATCAAATAAATTTTAAGTCAAGTAAATTTGATTCAAATAGAGAAATTATTATTTCACTCACAACTTATTTGACGAAAATTATTTGGTTCAAGTAAATATTCATATTTGTACTAAATAAAATTTATTTGAAGCAAATAATGAATTCATTATTTGCTTCAAATAAATTTTTTTTTCAGTGTAGTAATAATTTTGTTTAGTCGCGACAAAAGACAAATTTTTTCTTTCTTTATAAATATATAAATAAATTGTATATATATATAGAAAGAGGAGAATTTCGTGTAGTGTTATTCAAGATGTTACCGATTGTGAGTAATCGAGATTGCTCGCGAACAAGGCGCCGGAAATAAATGGCTTTGCACATTGTGTCATGAGAACTATATGTATATTACAAAGAAACACTCATCGGTATCGTACAATAACATGAGAATCGTGACCCGCGCAACTTAAAACTCTATATGGAACTTAGAAAATTGTCATTGGCTATAACTTTCGTCTATTCGTGATTTATGACCAGTATGACAATTCTCTTAAAAAGATGAACCACGAACACGACCGTAAAGGTTTTACATCACTAAAAATAGACATCAAATACACAAAAAAAATTGAAAATTTTATCAAATTAAAACTATTTTTCAATATTCATATTGAATAGTATAAAACTATTCAATATTCATATTGAAAAAATATTTTCATCAATTCTCAATAATTGTTTCATCGCCTTGAAAATATGCAAATATATGAAATAAAGAACAAAAAAAAAAAAAAAAAAAAAAAAAAAAAAAAAAAGGAATAAAAAGGGAAAAGAATGGCGTATCCATCTTCCGGTGATGAATAATCGCTTGGCTCGCACAGCCAATTAGATACATACTATGAAGAACGGACATTAACTTTAATTAAAATTAGAGCACACAAACGCACCGTACAGTCACCTTTGGGATGCTCAGCGGGGAATATGAGGAGGCATTTAACTTTTGTAGTCCTGTGGAGCGCTAGGATAATTCATTGGACCAATCTTCAAGAGATTTTTATTATATACAAAAATTCACCTTTATATGTATACGATTCAAATAAAAACGCGATTTTTCTTTCCATTACCATCGCATCTTTGAGTATTAAAAAGAAAACTGAATCAATAACATTTTATTGAGTATTCCTTTTCAATAATTATATTCTCTTAAACTTTAATTTCAAACCGACATTATTTCACTTTGATATATTTCATATGCAGTATTAACGCTATTTGCTCACTATTTATTTATACACCAGAATCACCTTTGAAATACGTTTCATTATTATATTTCAAAAGAAAATTTCCATTTAACTTGAAAATATGTTGAAAAAATATTTCCCCATCAATATATTTAATTTAAAACTATAATTTTCCGCCTTTAATAATAATAATAAAAAAATAATAAAAATCTAAAAATTCATACGTGTTGAAATAAATTAATAAACATTTTTCTTAGAATTCGTTGTTGTATTTTGTTTTCAGTGCGTTAACATTCGAACATAAAATTATTCATAAGTGCTTTATCAAGTTATATATTACCTACTGCACTTTTATCTCTGTATACAAATTATAATGTGACCATACTTATGTGAGTAACTCATTTCTCTAAAAAGAAGATTGTACATTATTCTTCAAGTGAACTTAATTATGAATGAATTCAAGAAATAAGTCTACTTATGCCTCGCGCTTAGAGTTATACTTAATTTTTTATGAAATATGAACTATAAGTTAATGACCATGATAAAAGAGTAATGTCGAGTGAATAAGCTCTAAACTCACAAATTGACGACGAGAGTTTTGCAGTAGTGTAAACTGTGATTTAGAAAAAAAAAAAATATTTGTATATAAACACTGTCAGTTTATAGAACATATATATTATTCACAAAACGTTATTTTAACACTTTTAGAAAATAAAAACATTTTTTCCCTATATGAATATCATCAATCCAGGAATAATCATGAATCATTTGACTGATTTTCAGTGATTCTCGCATCTCACGATTTAAATAGGTCAAATTTTCTTTTGAAATAAATTATTTTTCCACTGACTTCCAGTCGAATTTTACAGATTTCACTGATTCAGTTTTAGAGAGTAATAAAACTAAAATTATACCTACACTGAAAGAATATAATTATCAAATGAAGTATATTTACTATTTACTATTTACAAAGTAAAATTTTGGAACTGTCTGGAATTTCTGCGCATTTCTGTCAATTTTTACTACTATTTCCAGAGTAAATTTTACTAAAATTGGTAAAATTCACTTCGGGTGTAGTAAAATACCACTTCTTTTTTTTTTTTTTATAACAAAAACTAAAAATTGACAGAAATACGCAGAAATTTTATAAACAGTTCCAATTTTACTTCCAATTTTACGTAAATAGTATAATAAAAGTTACACTGAAAAAAAAATTTATTTGATTCAAATAATGAATTACTTGACTATTATCAAATAAATATTTATTTGTGTCAAATTTCATTTGAGTCAATTAAATGGTATTTGACTCAAATACAGAAATTATTGATTCAACTACAGTTTATTTGATTAAAATAAATATTATTTGGTTCAAGTAAATATTTATTTGATAATAGACAAGTAATTCATTATTTGAATCAAATAAATTTTTTTTTCAGTGTACTAAAGAATTTTTTCCATTTAGGAAAAGAGTCTCGAGAGTAAAAAAAATATCGAGAAATAAATTGAAAAAATAAAATAGGTTTCGGGAAAATGTCTATTCCATTGAACTTCAATGTTGGTGTGAAAATGGAGATGATTTTTTAAGGATCACAGGTGCGCGACAATCGAAGGGACTGTAACCTCGTAACGAGACTCGCCATTTCGCTGGGATGGCATGCAAGGACTATTTTCGGCCCGCAGCTAAAATAGCTGAGCTTAAACTTCTGCTAGACACTGTCAGAGCTAGAGAGTCGCGAGGGAATTAGGTC
>JUFY01032824.1:0-10389 GCA_001855655.1 Leptopilina clavipes
TACACAACTTCTGAAAAAAATAAATAGAAAAAAGCTTATATAATGAATTTTGCTTTAGAATATAATTTCATAACAAATTAGTGGTATTTTTTCGTAACAAAGCGAAAAAGTTGCATGTAATCTCTTTTTTCGATAGAAATTTCTTTAAAAAATAATTATTTTCTTTCGAAATAAATCAAATAACTTAGACGGTATTCTATTCAAATAGAAATTTCTTAAGAAATTAGTAGACTTTTTTTTTGATAATTCTAATTTTTTTTTCAAAAGAATTATAAAAAATTAGATTCAATTTTTTTCAATACAAATTTGTTTCAAAATTCAAGTATGTTTCAAAATAAAGCGAAATACATGGTCTGAATTTTACTTTTTAATTGAAATTTATCAAAAAGTTCTTAATATGTTTTATAAATACAGCGAAAATATAAGATTAAATTCAACTTTTTGATTGACATTTCTTAAAAAAATTAGTTGTATCGTTTCAATGTAAATCCAAAGACTTGGATTTAATTCTAATTTTTTAATTTTTAAAAAATTTCGTCGTATTTTTTTGAAACATAGCGAAAATTTTTTATTATTGAATTCTTATTTTGAATAAAAATATCTTGAGAAATAAGTTCTATTTTTTCCAAATAAACAAGAAAGTGAATAAAATTTTTTTTTAACAGAAATTTCTTAAGAAATTAGTCGTATTTTTTTTAAATAAAACGAAAAACTTGAAATTTATTTTATATTTCAATAGAAATTTTTTTAAAAATTCGTCTGATTTTTTCGAAATAAAGCGAAAAATTTGGATTGGATTCTACTTTCTTATTATAAATTCTTAAGAAATTCGTGGTTTTTTTATCTAAATAAAGAAAAAACCTTGCATTGAGTTCTTTTTTAGAATAAAAATTTTTTTTAAAAATTATTCTTTTTCTTTAAATAAAGTGAAAAAAATTGTTCAAGAAAAATTAAAAAGTAGAATTTAATCGAAAATTTTAACTTTATTTCAATAAACTAAGAATTTCTTAAGAAATTTGCATGTAAAATAGAAAAACATGTGACTTATGTCAGACCCGCCATCTGTAGTGCAAATCGCGCGGCAACAGTTTCATCGTTTATCAACTTACCATCATTCACACACACATACATCGTACAGTGAAACTGACGTTTCTCACTTTAAATATTAATATTTCAATAAATAAACACTTGTTAATCTTGAATGTTGCATAAATTTAATCCTGAAGTGTTTATTTATTAATAGCAAAAGTTTTTTTCACCAAAATAAGCCGATTTATTAAAATATATTGACTCTAACCGAAACCTAACTGAACTCGGTTAGATTTCAGTTTTCACGATCCGCCAGGGTATCAATCCATTTGAATTGCAATTTTTTCAAAAAATATTTTAAAAAATTTCACGCGCGATTGTCTTTATCTAAAATTGATACTAGATACAATAATGTTTAATAAAATTTAACTGGTTTTAAAGATCAGTTGGATTTTAAGAACTTGGAGAAAACTACTTACGTTTAAATGTTTCTTATTGCTTCTCTTCTATTTTTTTTATTCCTCTCTTTTATTTAATTTTTTTTCTTTTAATTAGTCTATAAATGTTATTAGTCTAAATATTACAATTTCTTATACTTATTAAGGTAGTTCAAGTTGGGTGGGGGAAAATTCAAGATGGGCGTGAACTGATGCACAACTTTACATTTTTAAAGAACTATTTAATACTATAGTAAACATCGATATTATTTTTTTGTTTATTTTAAACTATTCTGTTAAATGGTTCTTTAAAAATAGAAAATAAAAATGTAGATTCTGTCTTATACACTTTCAATGTAAATTTGTGCATCAGTTCACGTCCATTTTGAATTTTCCCCCACCCATCTTTATGGGAGATGTATGCAAGTTGAGACAGTCAGATATTTTATGGTTTAACTGATAACACCAAAATGTGTACTAACATATTTTCGTATCATTTAGAAGAATATTTTCCATAGTAGGCAGATGCTGTAACTTGTATTATTCATTTTACTAAGCTTTTTTTTTAAAAAAGTGTTTTAGACCATTTTAAAAAAAAATATTTTCTCCAACGTCTGCTCTGAAATGAAACTTTTCAGGTTAAGAAAAATAAATCTATTCATGAAAAAATAAAAAAATAAATAACTTTTTTAGGGGTGAAATGGTTGAAATATTTATTGAGTGCTATTATTATTAATGTTAAACATTTAATTAAAACTCTTCCTCTTTTTTTGTGGCTGAGGCCTTCCAAACAAATAAATGTACAATAAACTTTTGAAAAGTGATATTACAATTCAATTTATTTAAAAATTTTCTCAATTTACTCTGTGCGTCTCAACCTGCATGACAAACATTTTTTTAGTCAAAAATTCTTTGTTTCTCTGTTTAACTTTATGTACCTCAATCTGTATACATCTCCCCTACAAGTTGTTTCTACATAATTTAATTTTTATATTCTAATACAATATTTTTAAAATTAAATATTTGTGATAAATAATTATTTCTTTTGCGGTAAAATATATTACTGATTGTTATTATTATTAGACTTTCGTTTGAGGGTTGGTGCTGGCATATTTTAAAAATTGTTGAATCAGTTTCTTAAGGCGCTTATTATATTAGCAGTAGTGTCAGCAATGTGTTCAGAAAAAGATTCAATTTGAGGCATTATTCATATTTATTACTTCTAAGTCTCGAACCCTGAAAAAAATTACGCCATATTGGATTGGATCCATCATTTTAAATTTTGATAAAGGATGTCGGATTCGTAATCATCGACACTGAAAATCTCCGAGTAACAAGTTTCAAGTTGCTTCTGCAACAACTTATTTTTCGTCGACGCGAACAAAATGCACTGTCAAAACGAAAAATAAGTTGTTTATGAAGCAGCTTCAAGCTTCAAGCCAATCCAATTAATTTTTATTTTTTCATCCGCCATATTTAACCTCTCCTAAAAGAGGAGAGATATAATATAGTATTTCTAACCTCATTTATTCAAAACCAGATAATTTGAAATTAATTTCTATATGTTTGAATAAATTGGCTCAAAATCTACCAAAAAGATTTATCTATTTATGTCGTTTCTATTCAGAGTTCTACGATTTTAATACAAAAATTGTCAAAATCCTCCACTACGTCTCCATCAAGAAATAAAATAAACTACAGTAGAATTTTTTCTTTTATCTGTGGATACAATGCATTTGCTATGAATATTTCTCCTGTCATCCAGCCCCAATGTTTTTAGGACAAAGAAAAAAAACAGATTAATTGGAGTCGAAAATTCTTTCGCATATTAGTATGTACTTCGTTAGCTACCATAGTATAGATTTGGGGCTCATTTTTCATGGGCGATCTAGAAGATCGTCTATATTTACCTCCTAAAATATGATTCGAGGTACATTGTAATTTTTACTGATAGCACTTGCGATCATTGAATTTCTAACGTCTTTTAAAGCTGCTAGTATTCGGTCGTCTAAATAGTTTAGTTTCTTCAAAATCCAAGATATCTTGAGTTTTGTAACAAATAATAACAAAAAAAATTTTTGCATCATTTGTAAAGATAAAGACTCTAATTTAACCTTACCTAATAGAATACGCGTTGAAAACGATATTTTTTCTTGACTCTTGCATCTTTAATTTTAATTTACTGCTGTAAAATAACTTTTAAAAATAAATAAATAAGTATGAGTATCCATTTTTCTAAATATGCTAGCAACTACCATCAAACGAAAGCCAGTGGACTCACCCATATTTTAATAAAAATGACATACAAATGTTTTTATTATAAAATATTTTAGCTTGTATTATATTTTTATGAAAAGTAAATTTCTATCAAATATTCAAGAAATTAAATTTTTTTAAATAAAATTTGAATTAACTGACTTAACCTTTAAATTGCTATGCGCTAAAAATATCACCCGCTTAATGCTTTCCCGGTCTATTAGACCGCTATTACTCTTTTTGTATGCATTGCTCGGATTTTCTAGTTACGCAATAATAACTTTAGTATATTCTATTTTATTGTTATTCATATTGAAAGGTATTTCCGTAAAATTTTCTTTTAATTTTTTTATTATATGTTACAAAAATTTAAAAGTGAATTCTTTAAAGACATCGAAGGCATGATGCTCTTAAGGAAACTTCCAGAAAGTTTAAAATGTCTGCCCCTTGGAAGCTTCCACTGGAAGTTTTAAAGAAGCTTCAATTTCTTAATATTTCGGAATGAATGAAATTTATCCTTTATATTATATTAATGCACAAAATTTAGACAAAATACTTGAAAAAATCTTTAAAAATTTTATAATGAACCTTCCACTGGAAACTTTCTTTAAGGTTACATGGAAACTTTCCTAAAGCTTCCTTTGTGCGGACAGTTTAAATTTTCTGTAAGTTTCCAGGAAGCTTCAGCTAGAGACTTCCAGGAAGATGTCGTGCTGTGTTGATTGTTAAAACTTATAAAACAATAATTGAAGGTTATGGTGACTAATTAGGTTATTCAAGTGTGAGAGAGATACCTTATATCACTGTCACTTACTATAACTTATGATTTTCAGATTTGCATTTTCCACTTCTTTACCCTTTACTCATTTTAACGATTTTCATTTTTATGAAATTTTTTAATATAAATATTAGGATTTTAGTTTCTATTTAATTCAATACGTCAATATAAGGAAATGAGCCAGACTTAAAAAATTTTGACAGTTTATTCTTTAAATCAATTTAACAACTTATGATTTTTTAGAAAAGATTTACCACAGATTTTCTGAATAAATAATTATTAAAAGTTGAGTTTTTGAAATAATGATAATTTTATGGTAAGAAAATAATTAAGAAATAAGAAATTTTTATTATAAATTTGAAATGAACATTATTACAGAATCATAAGTTAATAATTCTTATGATTTAAGAACTATTATCACAATTTTTACCATTTTTTCAGAATGTTAATTAAATAGAATTTTTATTACTTGAGTATTGTACTTGAGTACATGCAATTAAGTGAGATATTGGAAAAATTATATTCTATTCTATAAAATACTTTCAATGCAAACTTTGAAACTAGCTTGCGAATAACCTAAGAGAACTCACCTTCAAAAATTTACTGTCAACAGACTAACGACTTTTATTTAACATTTTTATTTATATTAGCGATAGCGATCTGCAGAAATTTAAAGGTTAAGAACGTACACAATAAAATTTATGTCTAGTATTGGTTTTGATAATAATCAATAGTTCTAGCATCAACTTTAGGCAGAAACTATCGCAGGCGTATTTCTTTAATAACAATAATAATTTACAAGACAAGAAATTCCATGCAGGAACTAAAAATGACATAAAATTTTTTTTTTTAATTTGCAAAACAATAAATGTGATTTCATAATGCAGTATTCGATTATTCCCATTTAGGAATTTTCATAACTGAGGAAAGAAATCAGGAGAATGACGTTATATAGATGCATGAAATCATAAAATTACATTGTCACCTAATATAAAGATAAAGTTTACTTTTTCACGAGGAAGATAAGAAAGCATGATTTTTAGCATAATTTTGCAAATAGATTTTACTTTTGCTATAATATAGAAATTCGTGATTTCTCCTGTTGGGACACTCGTAATAAATAGCAAATACTGTATTTTTTTAATTAACTAATGGGTGCTCTAACATATATTTTTAGGAATTTATAGTTTTTGCTCTCTTGCACTATCTGATTCTTTTTAGAGAAATAATCCAGCCACGAAACTGGAATGTGCCTTTTTTAATTAATGTGACATTTAAGTTTTGAAAAATCGAGTTTCACACCTTTTGAATTGGCATGAGTTTTTATGAAATTAGACTGTGTGTCTTTTGTAGTGTTTCAAAGATGAATCATTAAAAAAACAAATTTAATGAAAAATATCGTATACGCAAATTGTCAAAATAGTTCACTAATTAAGGACGGCTGATGCAAACTTGCATTCAATGAAGAAAAAATAAAATAATAATAATTATTTAATAACAAGATTATTTGTCTGAGAAATGAATTTCACAAAGGGACGCATGAAGATCCCTTACACTGAACTTAAAATAATTCAGGCGGCGTAGAATCATAAATTGTCGATTTTCTATTTAACTGATTATTATAAACTAAAATTAATATATTACTTTCATTTTACAATGTACAATCTTTAATAAAGAGAAGTTTTATGTAACAAAATTTTTACTTAATGGAATTTTCGAGAAGGAATTTTTATTTAGTAGATATCTTATTTAACCGAATTTTAAGTAATAAAGTCGAATTTTTAAATGTCAGAATTTCTATTTTATCGAATCTTCACTTGTCCGAATTTTCATTTGACCGAAATTGCAAATGGCTGAACAAACAGCTGAAGGAAATTTTGTTACATAAAACTTCTCTTAATGAAAGATTGTAGATTGTAAAATTAAATAATGTAATATATTAATTCTAGTTCATAATAATCAGTTAAATAGAAATTTGATAATTTGAAATTCTACGCCGCAAAAATTCTTTTAAGAAGGTTGGTCAAAAAATTCTCGAAATTGTTTTTACAACAAATAAAAATATAATTAATATTAATTTTAGCAAACTTTGAAAGATTTAGATATAAAATGTTAAGAAAACATTTATATTGACTTCAAATTTTTTGACAAATAATTATTTTTTAACATTTAATATTTTTTCTTTCAGCTCCGGAGAAAAATCGCAATTTTTATCCAAATTTGACTAACAATGGCTAATTTTCCTCGTTGAAACATTATCTACAATCGTAATATTTTCAATGTTGTTAAAAATATTGTGTTAAAAAATATAAACAATTTAAATTTTACTTTTTAAACAATTTTTTAACAACTTGTTTTCAACAACATTAAAAAAGATACGATTGTAGATAATGTTTCAACGAGTAAAATGAGCTATTGTTAGTCAAATTTGGATAAAAATTGCGATTTTTCTCCGGAGCTGAAAGAAAAAATGTTAAATGTTAAAAAATAATTATTTGTGGAAAGATTTTAACGGAATATAAATGTTTTCTTAACATTTTATAACTAAATCTTTCAAAGTTTGCTAAAATTAATTTTAATTATATTTTTATTTGTTGTAAAAACAATTTTTAAAATTTTTTAGTTTTGAGGCTATGTATGGTGTCACCAATCACCTTAAGTTAAGTGAGGGGGATTTTCATGCGACTCTTCACAAAAACTTAATACATATTTCCACTCTTCAACTGTTATGAAAATTAGAATATTTTTAACCATCTGTAAATATATTAATTCGCTTATACGATTTTGTTAAATCAATTGAGTATTTTAATGAAAATTAACACAGAATTTATACAGCCCGTCACGTCAGTCATGGAAAAGTATGCGTTTCTCATCTCTTGCACCAAAGGGCTGTGACTGACATGATGGTTTTCCTAACGACATTACATATATATATAAATTAAATATTAATCTAATATAACTCATTATGACGACAATACTGTTTTTATCTATATAAAATCGACATCACTGTGTTTATAGAGATAAAAAGAAAGGAGATAAATTTTTAACATATAAAAATTTTTGATTTTTTTCTTCTAGGTGATGGAGCAATTAAAATGCGAAAATCAGAAATTAAAGGATGAAAACGGTGCCTTGATTCGAGTGATCAGCAAGTTATCCAAGTAACTAATGATCCCAGTTAAAAGGCTACCCTATCGCTTTATCCATCTCGTACTATATATTGAAATGAATTATTTTATCTCTACAAGAATCGACGTATTTCGAAAGGATTGATCTTTGTGTTAGCTGTTTAATTTATTTTAACCGAATCAGTTACTCTTGTGGCTGTGCCAAATACGAAAAGAAACCTCATCTCTATTCCTTCGATTTGGAAAATCTTTTAGGAATGAGGTCTATTCAACTTTTTTTCATTGCCATTTAATTGATTTTCCCTTTAACAAATTTGACAAGATTGTAAACTTTTAAAAAGCCGTATGCAATTTGTAGTCTTTTTTATCGGGATCGTTATACACAGTGAAAAAAATGTTTTTTCCATGCAAGAAATAAATTCTTTTTCAATTTAAAAAAAATATATATTTTTGACCTCTTTAAAAAAAAATTTCTGTCGTTTTTGAAGAAACTTTTCGTATTTTTTTAAAAAGAGTTTTTTTCAAGAAAATACTTTTAACTTTCAAAGGATTTTTTATTTATTGAGAAAATTTGCGCGGATACTTTGAAAAAGAAAATTTTCTGTACTTTTAATGAAAAATAATGTAATTGTTGAGAAGAAGCTTTAATTAAATTTTTGATAAGAATAATTCGGAGATATTTTAAAAAATATTCTCGACCTATATCTTGTGCTGCATGTGGCCTTTCTTAAAGACTGCATTTTAGAAAAATTTTTATCTCGCGATCTTTATTGCAGTGTATTGAATATTAAAAATAGAAATTTTCAAGACTTGTGTTATCGAGTTTGATATTTTTTTTAAGAACAAATTTCTAAATTTATAGAAACCAATTGCATTGAGGATACGAATTTTTCGAGGTCCCACGGTTTGCTCAGTGCAGAAGTAACGTGGAAGTTTCTTAGCCCTGTTATGCTACAGAAGTGCTTTTACGTACGCACAGACACACACACACGCGTAATCAATAGTAATTTACAATATACAATGCAACGAGAAAGATTTGTAATCGTGTATCTGTGACAAATTATAATTGACACACTTTTAATAAAATGATGTTGTAAACAATTGTAAAAATTAAGTCATTATATAGTTGTTTCATAATGAAGTTTGTTACAAAATAATATAGCATAACCAATCAATTAGTTAGAAACTTGTATTGTATTGTATGATAGTGATATCTATGTGCTTACTGTATTATATAGTTTTAAAGTGTTCAGGCAAAACTATCACTCGCATAAAAAATACCCTTTATATTTTATATGTTATCAGAATTTATTAATGATAAGCAGATTCATCTTTATCAAACAGGTACATTTTATCGCGGTGATATTCGAATTTTATAGAATTATGTATGAAAAATTAGTTTCTACAGAATCGAGTTAAGATTTTTACAGCAGTTTAGTTCCATGGCTGACTACTGGAACACTTGATTTAAGTTGCATAAAAAAACAAACCAAATATGAAATATTTCTGATTTTAAATGAATTTGATAATAATTAAAGGAGCAGAAAATAGATTTTTGAAAACAACCCTGGCTGATTTAATATACATTGGGTAAAAGTGAGAAAAAGTAATTTAAAACGTAAAAAATATTGTGACAGAAAGTTATGAAAATATTGAATAGATAGTTGGAGAGTCAATTTATGCAACATTTAGAATAAATTAATGCTTATTTATTAAATTATTAACATTTAAAGTGAACGATGTCCGTTTCACAATGCGAAGTAAGTGTGTATGAGATGGTAACTTTTGCTGCGTCTTTTGCACAACAGATGGCAGGGCTGACATTAGCAACAAGAGTTCCTACTTTAAATAGAAACTTCTTAAGATATTCTTTGTTTTCTTTTAAATAAAGTGAAGAATTTTTATTAAATTCTACTTTTTAATTTCTCTTGAACAATTTTTTTCACTTTATTAAAAAAAAAATTGTTTTTAAGAAATTTCTATTGAAATGCTTTATTTCGGAAAAATACCACTAATTTCTTAATTATTTTCAATTAAAAAGTAGAATACAATGAAATTTTTCGCTTTTATTCGAAAAAATACGTAAAATGAAATCCAAGTTTTGTGCTACTTTGTAATTAAAATTTCTCAAGAGTCTAGTTGCAAATTTTCAGAATAAAGCAAAAAACTTTGATAGATAAAACTTTCAATAGAAATTTCTTGAAAAATTCTTCTTCTTCGAACTTTAGCAAAAAAACATTGATTTTTAAAATATATATTTTAAAATAAAAAATTTGTAATGTATAGATATTTTTAATTATTAAAGAATATTCATTTTACAGATGAAATTATTTGGTTCAATTTTATTATTTTTTATCAAATATATAACATTAAATAAAAATTTCATCGAATTGAAAGTTCAAAACATTTAAAAAGAAAAATATATACATTACAAAAATAAGAAAACAAAATAACAAGCAAACAGAGCTAACTTCAATCTGCGAACAGACATCGGATTTTTACAACGATTATTAATATAGATTTCGATATTTAGGAATCGTTTTTAAAGTATAAACGTGTCAGTACCATGATACAAATTTACCACCATTTAGTAGGCAAGACGTTTTATGCGAAACCTTTAAAAAATTTTAACTAAGGTCAGAACTTAGAAAATTGTTGAGAATAGTAAGATAAATCAAGTTTCAAAATTAAAAAAATTATCAAAACTAAATTTATTTTCTTTTACTTTAATTGATAGTAATCTTATTTTCTTAGTATAATA
>JUFY01032825.1:1496-35142 GCA_001855655.1 Leptopilina clavipes
AATAAATAGTAAAAAAAATTTTTCTACTAATTTATTAGTAAATTTTAACTAATTCAAAAGCAGAAAGTGAGTCACTAATTCAAATTAGTTAAAATTCTTACTAATTCACATTTAGAGAGCAAATTCAGTAAACTTTCACTAATTCAAGAGCAAAAGAAAATCAACAATTCAAATTAGTCAAAATTTATACTAATAAATTAGTAAAAACTTTTTTCAATTAGTGACTGACTTTTTGCTACTGACTTAGTTAAATTTTTACTAATTCTGATGTAGAGAGGGAAATAAGTGAAATTTATTTTAATTTCAATTTTGTATACTCTTACCTGCAGGTCTAAGAGAGTATTGATGACATGTTTATATTACGTTTATATTACGAAAAAAGTTATTAATATCGATTCCATTAACGTCTAAAGTGCATTAGAAGCATTATTACGTGCTTGCAATCAGTTTCTGATCTTGCTATTCATGAGATCTGATAAATATAATACAATGTCATGCGAGATTATTCTGATATACCGAGATAAAATCACAAACATATCAAAATATTGCACTTGATATTGTATATAAAAAAATTCATATTCTCCCTAAAATCTTCCATTCAGGGATAGTCAACTTTTTTCCCCCCTCATTTTCTCCCTCTCTCTCTCTCTTTCTCTCTTCATGGTTGTCTGTAAAAAAGTTGAAAATACTCTAAGAGAAAGACCACAAAGAGCACTGCGCTCTTGGTCATTTTTCGAGCTTTATTTTTATTCGGAGCACGTAAGCAAGAGTGATTTTGTATATCCCGTAATGCATCATAATGAAGAGAATTATAGTAAAAGCACTCTTTGCTAAAAGGACGTGGAGAGCTTGCCATCCTGGGGTGTAAAATGGAAATGCGTGGCAGCAGGCGACGGGGAATCCCCGTGGCTATATGAGCGCTACTTGAATCTTGCGACGGCCTGCGGCGCTTATGTTGGTAGCAATGGTTAAAAATTCTCCCCCTTTTTTTTCCTTTTAACTCCAAAATGAAATATTTATATGGAAAATTATATTACAATTAATATCAACACAGAAAGTAAAAAAGAAAGAGCCTACTAACCTATTTATTCGTTTGAAACAAAATTTTGTTTGATTCAAAGAAAAATTTTGTTTGATTCAAAGAAAAATTGCGATTTGAATCAAGGAAAAATTTTATTCGTGCCAAAAAAATTTGTATTTGTGATAAATAAAATTTTCATTTGAATCAAATTATTAAGTTAGAAGGTTCAGAGAAGGATATATGTACTTTTATTTGATTCAAATAAAACATTTCTCTTAAATGACTTGGAATTGACTTTAGAAAAAATGTTTGATGAAATTCTCTCTACTGTGATGATAATTAACTTAGAACTAATTCCTCGTGATACGGAAATGAATTGACAATATGAGAATGTTGACTATGGATGGAGTGAAAAGAAGCTGTAGAATTTGAACTGCGAGAGAAGCGGAGGAATGAGAAAGAAAAGCATACTGGAGGAGCGAGTAAAAAAGCGCTCAGCGCCGCAGTTTATTTCGGTCGGGTTAATTAGTGTTGCCTCGCGAGGTTTACGGTTGACATTTCGCTGGTGCGTACGTTTCGTTTCGTCGTTCCTCGTTGGGATAAGGGAACGAGAGGAATGGAGCAAGAGGACCAGAGAGTACGTGTATATATATGGTAGTGCCATAGGCTTTTTATGGCGACGAACATTTTTTACGATCGACCAAAAAGGAGCAGGAGAAAATAATCACAATGATACAATATATACATGAAATTTTGATGACTATTATGTGCGACAGAGTGACAATCATTCCAAAAACCAAGCCAAGTTTTGAAAGAAAAGAAGTTTTCATTGAAAAGAAAGCAAATTTTTTTTCGCATTTAAGAAAAAGCTAAAAACTCTTTGATGCTTCTGTGAAATGGTCTCGAAAATAGAAACACAAAGAACAATTCTTTATGATTCTGCACTAGGGGCATTTTTCGAATGTTTCCTGCTTTTTTATTACTGATGGATCAGAACAAAAATTTTAAAGGAAAATGAATGACACCTTCGAAACAATGGTAATAAACCACTGGATGTCGGAGAAAAAACAAGATATGGAATCAGGAGAATATCGTTAAATTATATAAGGAAAAAGAAAAAATATCAGCTTTTAGAAATTTATCCTCTCTGGAGCAATTGATCATCATGATGATATAATGCTACTGCAATTAGGCATAATTTATATAGGACCATATCCGTTATTTGTTGTCCTTTCCATGAAATATAGAACCTATAATGCAGCCTATCGTGCTAATGGAATATTAGCACACGCCAGAAATTATATGCACAATTTACAGTTTCTTGAGGAAGAACATTGTATAATGTTCACTTAGATTTTAATAAAGTAGTTAGCATTGGACGTATTTCACCTAGGTCGTGCCTATTAAGATCAGCTACCGCACCGTGAGAAACTTTCTTTCTGTATTTATGAAAACAATTTATCAAAAACAGCGACTATTTACAGAAACAATTATCGATTATACACCATCAGAAAATAATCCATTTGAAATAACCAATTGTTTGATGGTTCACGACCAAATTCCAGTTCTTCAGTAATCAAAAGTTTATTGATCCGCGGTATTTGCATGCGGTTCCATCAAAATTTGATTGTTCAAAAGGGAAAATTTTTTCTTCGACCAAAAAATTTATCAAACTGAACCCAAAATTTATTTGAATCAAATAAATATATTCTGAAATAAATATATTTATTCTGAAAATTGGATGATGGTAAATTATCTCATAAATAATTGGTATGAATTTTGATTGTAAAAATATTAATTGGACTGTCAAAAAAATTCAAAAGTCATTCCAAAGTGAATTTTGAAGAAAAATCGTTCATGTTTTCCCACCTGGGGAGAAGGAATATACAAGTATATCGGTGGTAGCGTTGGATTTTTTTTACTGGCGTAACACGCTGAGCAAATGTAATGTCCTCCGTCGTTGATGGTTACAAGACCGAAATGCCTCAGCTATCTACTTGGCAATTAATCATCACGCGGAATAATAACGGTTGTCGCGCATTTTGTCGCGGCTTTTATGTGTTTGTATATAGGTATAAACCTCGGCGCGTCACGGTTTCATTCTCTGTTCCAATAAGTTTGCATTGAGGCCCCGTTATGGGACTCTCTGTAATGCAAAATGATAGTAATCGGCTGACCGAACATAATCGCATGCCTCGCAAATCAATATATACTCGCATTACGTATATGTCGCACGGGTCTCATCTCTAAATTTGAATTAGTAAAAATTTTAACTAACTTGAATTAATGACTCACTTTTTGCTTCCGAATTATTTAAATTTTACTAATAAATAGTAAACAAAAATTTTTCTACTAATTAATTAGTAAATTTTAACTAATTCAAAAGCAAAAAGTGAGTCACTAATTCAAATTAGTTAAAATTTTTACTAATTCAAATTTAGAGAGTCGATAACAATGTTGCTAGATTTATGGAAAATTTATTGCTGTATTTTAACCCGAAATGTGCGAATTAAATCTCCCTTTCTCTCTTTTTTTAATTCGTGAAAAGTAATTTGATAAATTGTTCCTTAATTTCTAAAACGATGGTGGTTTATATTTTTGGTTGAATTGCAATAACCAGTAGGTCAGATTGAAAATCGTAAATCATTTTTGAAAGGTTCAGTTTTGGGTCCTTTCTGTCTCAGATGAGTGGAGATAAACCGTCATAGATGAGAGGTGGATAGATAGTAGAAAAGAACCCTCTGGGAATTATGTCCAGTGTACGTCATTCTTGTGTCTTCAGTTGTCTTCACTATTCCTGTGATCCGTCTGGGAATTCAAAGAACTACTGCGGAACTTCCAAGTCCAGTGGCCCAGTAACTTGTTTTCTAGACAAGTATAACCTTGAATAGGATGATCTTCACGGATAGATGCTAATGTGACATGAAATTGTTGCTCATCCTTTTAAAATTTTATGAGAAGGAAAACATATTCGATAATGAATTCTAATTCTTATTGGTTTTTGCAAGTTTTTCCAACATTTTTCACATATTTCTCGCAGATATAGTAACAATTAATAATAAATCACCTGCGCATGTATTTAAATAATAACCTGAAAAAAAATTTATTTGATTCAAATAAAGAATTACTCGACTATTATCAAGTAAATATTTATTAGCATCAAATAAATTTTAAGTCACTCTCTAAATCTTAATTAGTAAAAATTTTAACTAATTTGAATTAGTGACTCACTTTTTGCTTTCGAATTAGTTAAATTTTACTAATAAATAGTAAAAAAAAATTTTTCTACTGATTTATTAGTAAATTTTAACTAATTCAAAAGCAAAAAGTGAGTCACTAATTCAAATTAGTTAAAATTTTTACTAATTCAGATTTAGAGAGTAGACGAAATAATTTTACATTCGAATAAAATAAATCCTAAGTGAAATAATAATTTTCTATTTGAAACAAAATTGCTTGATGATGACTCTAATATTATTGATCCGATAAAAAAAACATTTATTTGATAATATTCGCAAGTAATTGAAACGAATCAAATGAACTTTCTTCAGTGTGATAAATAAAAAGAGTTCTACCTTTTACACCCGGTTTATTGACTATATATTTTCAAATTTGAAATTCATCTGCTTACCTGAAACAGAAAAAGAATATATAATTACACTTTTGAATAATACAAATGACAAAATAAAATCACTGATTTAGAAATAATTTTCAACTCTCTGAATCTGAAGCAGTTGAATTTTTTAATTTAATTTTTAGAATTTTTTAACTGATTAAAATTTAGAAAGTAATATTGGAAAATATAGAAATTAGAAAATTTGCCTTTTCTGGTAAAATATATATAATGATTAGGAGTAATACAAAGATATGAGGGACAGGAAGGAATGAATACAGTGACATGAATGACGACGAAGCGTACGTTGGTCACGTGGGCAGGACACAATGCTGGGTGCGGCCTAACCTGTGACACCAAAGGGTCTCGACCTTTATCCGCACACATACATATGTATATGTAGATTTACACAGACACACATTCACAAACTTGGCTTAGTATCAGAGCCAAGTCTCTCGGTATAAGCCCAACCCACGTCTGCCGCCAACACACGTTAATCCTCTACTCGTGGAATTTCAAAGCTCAAGAAATACAACCCAGAGGTCAGGTTAGCACCTCGTACGTGATCTAAGAACAAACACAGACACACACACGATATTCTGAACTTGAAACCGTATTCCTTCAATTCTTACACAAGATACCTACTAAGGAAACAATAATATTTTGGCAAAGGTACAATATAAAAATACAGTACAAAAAAAACAGTAAGCTGATAATAAATTTATATATTGTAAACTTTTGGCTAGAATTCAACTCATGTGTGGAGGAAAAATAACTTCTATTTTACCTTTGACTTTGCGTTGTTGTTTTTTTTTCTCGTCTTTTACATCCTCCATCGCGTTAGGCAACAGTCAATGCATACAAAACGAATGTCCATGTGAAGACATACATGTGCCCTTGGATGCTCAGACGTTTACGACAATCCTCACGTACACCCTACCTACTTATCTCCCACAAAGAGTAGATATAAAAAAAATGCTTTTACCCTTTCACACAATCTAAACTTGCGGGTAATTCTCTACTCCAAAAGACCAAAATTTCCGCACCATGGGACCATTTCGAAAAGAGGGAGTCTTTTTTTACTGTTTTCTTCTTTTTTTTAAAGAGAAGGAGTTTATTTATTATTTATGAGAATAATTCTGATGTCACGAGACCGGATGTCGAACAAGAATGTAGCGATTAACTAGGGATTTCATCCGTTTCGACGCACGTTCACGTCATACTTGGATGATGACAACAGCGGGACTTTTCACGCTTTCGCGCCTTTGGAAAGTTTATTCCAATCTCTAGGGAAGAAAGGTCGCGAAATTGAAATTTAATAATTGATTAGCCAAATAAGTGTCAAGGACGAATCAAAAATTGACTAATTTACATGTGGAGATTAGGGAAATATGTAAATTTTACTATCTGAGATGTTTATAGCATAATAATTTAGACATTAAACTCTGAAATATTCTGAAATATTCCAAACATTCAGACTGAATATGCAGAAATATTCAAATTGAATGTCCAAATGGTGAAAATATTCAAGTTGAATAACAAAATATTTAGGTTAAATGTCCAAAAAGCCCAAATAGTTGAATTAGGTCTCAAAATATTCAGGTTAAATGTCCAAATAGTCCAAATGTTTAATTTAAATATCTAAACATTCGATTTAATATAAAAATATTTAGGTTTGAATGTCCAAAAGGTCTAAATATTCAGTTTGAATATCAAAGTATTCAAGTTAAATATCAAAATATTCAGGTTAAATGTCCAAATGGTCAAAATATTCAGGTTAAATGTATAAGTGGTCCTAATATTTAAATTAAGTGTCAAAATATTCAGGTTAAATATCCAAATGGTCAAAATATTCAAGTTGAATATCCAAATATTCAGGTTAAATGTCCAAATGGTCGAAATATTCAAATGGAATATCAAAATATTTAGGTTAAAAGTGCAAGTGGTTCTAATATTTAAATTAAGTGTTAAAATATTCAGGTTAAATGTCCAAATGGTCAAAATATTCAGGTTAAATGTATAAGTGGTCATAATATTTAAATTAAGTGTCAAAATATTCAGGTTAAATATCCAAATGGTCGAAATATTCAAGTTGAATATCCAAATATTCAGGTTAAATGTCCAAATGGTCGAAATATTCAAATGGAATATCAAAATATTTAGGTTAAAAGTGCAAGTGGTTCTAATATTTAAATTAAGTGTTAAAATATTCAGGTTAAATGTCCAAATGGTCGAAATATTCAAGTTGAATATCCAAATGGTCAAAATATTTTAATTAAGTGTCAAAATATTCAGGTTAAATGTCCAATGGTTCAAATATTCATTTTGAATATCAAAATATTCAAGTTGAATGTCCAAATATTTAATTTCAACCTCCAGATATTTAGATGCGTTAATATATAAATTCTTAACAAAGGAAAAATATCGAGATAATAACGGTGAATATCGATTTTTCTCCGAAAGAAGATTGTATTGTATTTGTCATTGATGTCGAAGATGCGATGTGTCACAAAAGGTGAAGATTTCAATATTGTACAATGATCCCAACACCTAAGCAACGCGAAGCAAAATGATTAAATTATAATCGCTCCTAGGTCAACGAAAAACATTCGCCATGGTTCGAAGATCATTGCCATAAAAAAACATATACGGAAGTCAATGATGCAGGGACACAGGTCATTTATCATTAAAAAAAAATTAATAAAGTAAAATGAATATTATTTAACGTTGAAACTTCAAAGAATGCACAAAAATCTATATTCTGTTTTTATCGCACATTATTATAGATAAGATAAAAAGTTCCAATCAATTATTTATTTCTTTTTCAATATATCATTAATGCTTCTGCCTGATTTTAAAAAATAAGTTATCGATATTTTGAACACTTATTCTTAGCCTTTTGGTCTTGTAATTGCAAGAATAGTATGAAAAAAATTGTATTTATTCCTAACTGCAAGTTTCTTACACCTCTCTCGAATTCACCTATAGTGTTGATGACGTCAATTTCGAATTAATTTACAGAAAATTTAAAGGAATAATATGATTTTTTAATATACAGATTCTGAAAATCAAAATAAAAGGAATCTATACTAAAAAATGAGATCACTTTTTTTCATTTGCATTCCTCTGTGGTTTTTTTCTTTCCCTTAGAAGCTGAACATGAAAATAAAAACTCAAATAAAACCCTACTTATATTTAAAGACTTTACTTACAAATTTATTGAAGCAGAGCACTTCGAGGGATGAGTGATTTATGCTAATTGATCATCGACCGGTTAAGATTTGTCCGGATAATGTCAATTTAAGATTTCTGTTGATGACGATGATAATCCGGAAAGACTGGATTTTATAGTCTCTTAGAAATAAGTTTTTATGTAGATCACTTCGAAAGTGACATTACTAAAGACTTATTGGAAAAAGAAAAATGAAAATGAACACTTCACTTCCATCATTTTTAAATCAGAATACATCAAATATTATAACAATTTTATTTATTCAACTAAACCCCAAAACTTAAAAGGTCTTTAAAATTTTTTTCCACAGGACCAAAAAAATAAAACCATTATTTAAAAATTTTTCAGCTTCAAAAAGTGCTGTAAGAAATTTCAAAACTCATTCGTGAATGAAATCAGTGCTTTTAATTTCCAAAAATCATGAAAAAGTAACCAGAGTCAACATCAAAGAGAAATATTGCAGAAAAAAGTGTGTCACTTTGTTTTCTTTTCTCAACAGTTTGAAATTGACGTTGATCGTAAGAGCTTTAATTTTTTTAAAAGCATAAAAAAGTCTTTTGAGCCTTGCGAAGCAAATTACGGGCCAGCTAGAGATAGAAAAAGTTTCAGATACTGTCTGCGATAACTTGTGTCATCTATACCTTCGTCCTGACACTCAAAGGATTACGATTCTTCTTGTAAAGCGATATTAAAGGATTAGTGTCTGGCGAAGGGATCGTGTTCGACACTGTCCATCCAGTAAATGAACACCGCCAACCTGTTTTAATGTCAGCGTCATAAGAAGCTACATCGAAATACTAGATTAAAAAAATCTTCTATTAGTCTTAGTGATCCGAGGAAAACATTTTCTAAATTATTTTTCGTTTTCCATTACATCCGTAATTTAACAAGTTCAGGTATTATAAAAATTAATTAATTAATTACGCTTACAGTAAGGGAAAAATTATATGTATGATCCAGGTCTTCAATATTTTGTTTCATAGACCCAAATATTCAAATGGAATATTCAAATATTCAGTTTCAATGTCAAAATGGTCAAAACAAATCAACTAAATATTCATATATTTGGGTAGAATGTCCAAATATTCAAGTTAAATGTCCAAATGATCCAAATATTCAAATTGAATATCAAAATATTCAGGTTATATGTTCAAATGGTTCAAATATTCAAGTTGAATATTCAAATATTAAAGTTGAATGTCTAAATATTCAGGTTGAATGTCCAAATGGCCCAAATATTCAAGTTGATTGTCTAAATAGTCCAAATATTCAAATTGAATATCAAAATATTCAGGTTGAATGTCCAAATATTCAAGTTGATTGTCCAAATAGTCCAAATATTCAAATTGAATATCAAAATATTCTGTTTGAATGTCCAAATATTAAAGTTGCGTGTCCAAATGGTCCAAATATTCAATTTGAGTATCCAAATGGTCCAAATATTCAAATTGAATATCAAAATATTCAGGTTGAATGTCCAAATGGCCCAAATATTCAAGTTGATTGTCTAAATAGTCCAAATATTCAAATTGAATATCAAAATATTTAGGTTGAATGTCCAAATATTCAAGTTGATTGTCCAAATGGTGCAAATATTCAAATTGAATATCAAAATATTCTGTTTGAATGTCCAAATATTAAAGTTGCGTGTCCAAATGGTCCAAATATTCAATTTGAGTATCCAAATGGTCCAAATATTCAAATTGAATATCAAAATATTCAGGTTGAATGTCCAAATGGCCCAAATATTCAAGTTGATTGTCCAAATGGTGCAAATATTCAAATTGAATATCAAAATATTCAAGTTGAATATTCAAATATTAAAGTTGAATGTCTAAATATTAAGGTTGTATGACCGAATAATCCAAATATTTAAGTCGAATATCAAAATATTCTGTTTGAATGTCCAAATATTCAAGTTGAGTGTTCAAATGGTCCAAATATTCAAGTTAAGTATCCAAATGGTCCAAATATTCAAATTGAATATCAAAATATTCAGGTTGAATTTCCAAATGGCCAAATATTCAAGTTGAGTGTCCAAATGGTCCAAATATTCAAATTGAATATCAAAATATTCAGGTTGAATGTCCAAATATTCAAGTTGATTGTCCAAATGGTTTAACTATTTAAATTGAATATCAAAATATTCAGGTTGAATGTCCAAATGGCCCAAATATTCAAGTTGATTGTCCAAATAGTCCAAATATTCAAATTGAATATCAAAATATTCAGGTTGAATGTCCAAATATTCAAATTGAATATCAAAATATTCAGGTTGAATGTCCAAATATTCAAGTTGATTGTCCAAATAGTCCAAATATTCAAATTGAATATCAAAATATTCTGTTTGAATGTCTAAATATTAAAGTTGAGTGTCCAAATATTCAAGTTGAGTATCCAAATGGTCCAAATATTCAAATTGAATATCAAAATATTCAGGTTGAATGTCCAAACGGTCCAAATATTCAAGTTCACGCTCCAGATATTTAGATGCGTTAATATATAAATCTTTAACACTTGATAAATTTGGTACAGTTTAATAAATTTGTTGATCGAAGAAAGAATTTGGTAGTTTGAACCAAATTTATTTGGTTCAATGCATTTATTTTCTTGTTTTAAATAAATTTTTATCAGGGTGACGTACATAGTGGATCTTAATTATATTTATACACTTGAAACAAGTTTTCAAGTTCTAGATGACTTAAGAGTCACAAGACTAAAAGAAGTTTATCAATTAAAGTCTAACGTGCGTTTATAGGATGCGTTAGCATATGTGATGTGTCACTCCATAAGGCGATGGAATGTACCCGTCCCGTCAGTATATACGGATGGATAGCCTTAACTTTACGATCTGACATTTTGGATTGGAGACATTCTTACTTTACACCATGAGCCACGACAACAAAACGTGCTTTTCTATTTTTATATATATATATATTATACGTGAATCTTAATACAGACACCGTAGTTAAGCGCCCGTTAATTGGCAGAGATTTAAAAATAAATCCGATTCTATCATCCAAAGGTAATCGAAGGTCAAAAGAAGAACAAATCAAAAATTATTCATCACTAGAGTCAAAAAAAAAACAAAACAAAACCAAATTATTTGTTTTCTTATTCAATGATAATGTTCAAGACTTGTTTTTTCAAGACGATGCTTTCGTAACTGTCTTGAAATAAAAATAAAGAAAATGAGATCAAAAGAATAACATTTTCTTTCTTGTGAAAGAGAATAAAAAATAACAAGGAGTCATACTACACATATAGCAGGAATGGAAGATCGATGGCATTACTAAAGTTGGTTATCTCTCTGTAAGGTGGGCCAAGAAAGGAGAAAAATGAAGAAGGAGGGAGAAGAGGAGGAAGATGCGGGAATAAGGAGCAAGGAGGTAGAGAAGATAAGCATTGACGAAGAAGAGGTTCACCGCCAAGGTGCACCTGTCGGGTCATTAGGTATAAACAGCAGGTAGAAATCCAGGACTCGGTGGTCGACTCTGCGGATGAAAGACACGATTCTACAGAGAGAGAGAGAGAGAGAGAGAGTGAGCGAGGGGGGCAGCAACATTAAAGGAAGGAGAGAAATGTAAAAGAAGAAGAAGCTCCTGTTGCTGCTGATGTCTGTCCGAGAGCTCTCTTCTTTCTGCTACATAAGAAAACATTGAATAAGGCGAATTGCTATATTTGAATTTACTTAATTCGATTATTGTGAAATGCTCTACCTCACGAATAAGATAGACGTATCGTGCTTTTCGAAATACTAAATCGGTTACTTGTGCGAGGAGCATGAAATCCATGACGGTAGCTCAGGACAAATATATGTTACCGCACCTTTTCACTCAAAATTCTTTATTTACTTTTTCTCCATAACCATTTGTTTACAATAATTTTCTATCATAAACATTTACAACCCATGTTTAAACAACATTTTCCTCAATGCTGTTCAGGAAATACGTAATCCAAATAAGGAATAAAATTTCCTGTATAATGTAATTGATGCATTTCTGTTACTTGATGTCATAATTTTAGCTTGCGATTCATTAGTTCAATTAGTAATTTGTCCTTTTCTTGCATTCGATTGTCAACCATCTGTTACCGAAAAATATCTAGTTACTGAACAGATTTGAATAAAATCTACCGCAAGAATTTATCACAACATATGAAAAAATCTGTGCCAAGTTGTGCTAATACAGAATGACAAAACAGTTGCAAATGCATCGATACAATGTAATCACATTTTCACATCTGTTATAAAACCCACAAAAAAATTTATTTTGTAATCGTTGAATATAGATCAGAACTATGTTGCATTCTAACGATATTTCCAGAAGCGATCAATAGAAAACTATTTTGCAACCATTACATATTTCGTGAGAGTTTGCAAATCGGGGAAAAAAACAGATCTAGATAGGACTACATAAACAGATCAAGTGGATCAATCGATAGAAGGTCTGTTTCAATTTTGTATCATCGGAAAAAAGTGTCGAAGAAAGAAACAATAAAGCTGAAGTTATCTGTGTCAAATCGAACACATAACACTTGTTCTACAGTTTTTCTTGAAAGAAGAAAAATAGCGAAGAATATGCATAAACAGTAACTATTAAGGCAGAGAGCGACAATAATTATATGTGCCGCAGCTACTACTAAATCTCACAGGCAAGAAAAATAGCTCTGAAACCGTAATTTACTGACCTTCCTTATTTCCACGAGTAAATTCCAAAGCAAAAGTTTTGCGGGGAAAAAAAAAGAGGATCGTTTAAACCGAATAATCCTTCAGTGCCACGGACAACGAAAAGTAGTTGGGTGTACACAACACACATGTATATTACACAATATATACATATACATGTAGTAGGATATGTTGGGTGCAAATTCCTCGTCGGTAGTTGTACATTTTTCTAAGGCACGCCTCAGGACTCGTCTTGACCTTTCTCTCTATACGGATGGAGCATGGAACACGGAGCAATAACTTCACCTAGCGGCGCTACCGTAGAAAGATAAAGAGCAAGGGAGGAGCCCCACTGGCCGCTGCTGCAGAATCGGTGGCGGAATCGAGTGGTCAGGTTAATGGCATCGTGAGGAGAAACACCGGACACGCCCAGGAGTACCACTATACTCGGGATAAACGTTCTGATTTCACAGAGAGTGTCATCAATCTGATTGCATATATATTCTTTCAAACATCCTCCAATTTACTTTTTGATCCTCATTTTTTTAAATCCTCCTTTTTTCAATTCTCAAACAGACACCATTTCCTAACAGCACAACATATATGGCAATAGTTCGCAAATATATATCTACTTTATAATAATTAATCGATGAAGTTTATTTACTTTCAATTAATCATTTAGGATTGAAAAATACTCTCTAAACTTAATTACAAATTTCCACTAGCATTTCCACTGCCATTTCCAACAATGACAATAATGATTTTAAAAAATTGCTTATTAACGTAGAAAGTGTGGAATATTCTAGCCAACATTAAAGAAAACCAAGAAAACGAAGTAATAAGAATTTTAAAAGAAATAATTTCCAACAACAACAAGTAGAAATTTTGAAACATTCATTAACTGTATAAGAAGGAAACATAATTATTATCTTTTAGATCACTGCCAGTAATCTGCGAGTAATTTTTCGGAAATGAGTACCAATGTAATTTTTTTTCTTGACCAATATTAAATAATATAATAATGAATAATGAAATTATGAATCCTCATAATTTTATCTACATCAGCTTTAAAGCATGAACTGACATTTGCGCAGAGAGGTTAATCTAATACAGTGTAGATCACATAAAATGAACTTTAGATTACATTAAACAGTCAACTTAAAGCTAATGATGCATCACAGTAATGTGAAAAAAGAATGTTATTTAATTTCCAATCTGTCAGACCTTTGTCATTGGATTTCTTTTACACTAAAATATCGCCTATTTAAAAAAATTACAAACAAAAAATATCTCCGGCTTATTTTTGTCATACATCAAAGTTTAATCCGCTCGTGTATATAGAATTATTCATAAAGTCAGTATTAATTAACAATTATGCAAAAATATATATTAGATGATTTTTTTTATCACATTATATTAAATTTCTTGCACGATTTTTTTATTTACTGCGAATACTGTTTGTCTGTTCTTAAATATTCTTTCACGTTTTAAATTTTTAGTTAACTGTTTCTTGTTTCATGTATTACCTATACAATTTTATACCTATCTAAAATTGAAACGGGCTGTTTTCTTTGTAGACAGGCATTATTATCGAAAAATTGTGTCTTGAAATAAGGATCACGACAAGAGTGAGATAAAAATGATCTTTGTTAACTTTCTTTTTTTGCAATTAATGCAAATCCGAGGTCATGTAGAGGAGCTCAAAGGTGCTCAGAATAAAGGTGAACGAGTATCATGTTTTTCTCGCGTATCCAGTTGCTTTGTCAAGATCGATCGATCGATGGAGGAATTTAACGACGACGACGACCAGTGCGAGGTGCTTTAAGAGTGTCAAGACACGCGTTGAATATATCTCGATCGACCTTATATTGCCAGTGAGGATCTGTTCCTCCAAAATCCGATTCTTATCGGAAATTTTTTTATACCTTTCACCCTATATCGATGAATGATGGAACAAACTAGAATCATTATTTCTGAATCAGTATGCAAGAAAAGTGAATTTTCAGAAACGCCCAAGATGACTATTTATACTGATGACGGTTGCTAACTAGTTATAGTTATATTGTATGAGGGAATTATGTGTGGAAATATACCTGAACGTCGAGTAGGTGAACCCGACTTCGTAGGAAATCTTAGGTGAACGTAGGTGAGAGCCTCGGGGCATCAGGTCACCCAGATTTCAATCTAGATACAAAACATTCCACTGTTAATTAGTGTGCTAGCTGTTCAGCCCTGAAACGTCATCAGTTGGTGACAAAGAAGGGGAGGGGGGAGGGGGTAAAATACTTTTTATATTTTCATTACTAGGATCAAGTTAGTCCAATATTTACTTCAATTTTGCGGAAACTAATGTCAAAATAGGAAGGAAGGAATGATCCTTCCTTTGAAGGAAAAAAGTGGCTGATTGGAAGAAAAGGAAATATTAAGGCGATTTGGATGAATTTAATATGGAATCATCCGGTGAAATATGAGGAGATAAAAACAGCAGGCCCCCTCGGTTTGTGCGCACATTGACAAAACAACTGACCTCCAGTTGGAACTTGGACAAAGAAAGAATATGAGTAAAATGTTCTTGTACTCATGAACATACAGAATAAGGAAAGTCTGGTTGGCAACCTTGTTTGGGCGCGAAAAAACGAGCCAGTTGAGCTCCCTTTGGAGTTCTGCTTGCGCCACCGGGGAATTTTATCTCGAACGCTATTAAATTACTTTGTTCAATTCTTAATGCTACGAATAGTTTACTTGCTGCAATTTTCACCTCTTGCGCCAACAAGTGAAGTCATCTGCCATAAGACCACTTTTGTAGACAAATATCTTTTCTATATTTATAATTATTGCTACAGATTTTATACTTAATGAAGATTCGAAATTTATCTTCTCGCACTCAATCAAAAAATGTGCTTCTCATTTAAACTATATGTTAATATTAACAGAAAAATGAAAATTTGTATTTAATAATAAAGTCTGAATGAAAAAGCATTAAATGATATTGTTTATGGCATTCAGGGGAAAGATGAGGAAAGCGAGGAAGAAATAATGAAAAAAGAAAGACACATTAGGCTCGAACGGCAATGTACCTTTACGGTATCTTTGGTTAAAGAGAACCATTCCGACGAAGCGGTCCAGCGGCGCCCGCTCACCGACCCATTCTCGTACCTTTATTAACGACGTGACTTCTCAACAACAACACTTCCGGGACCAGTAGAAACACTTAATGCGTAATTAAAATTTAAACTCTAATCTAAATCATTATAATTAAAATTAAAAACTCATCGCTTTTTTCAAAAAAACTGCATCTAAAATGACATCATTTCCCATTCAGAGGAGAAATATATACAATCAAGAAAATTGAAAACATATATCAATAAGTTGATTACATTACATTTAAATTACGATTAGATCTTTTTCGTAATCTTATTAAAGATCTTTAAGATCCCTCTTCAAAATCCAAAAAAAGAAAAATGCACACAAACCCCGATAACGAAATTTCTCTAAAATTAAGCTGTAACTTACTTTATTCGAAAGGTAGTAAAATAATTCGAAAACATCAAACTCGAATATAAACATCTCCTTTATTTTATGCCAAGAGAAAGGCAAGCATTTATATGACTCCAAAATAAAAAGCGTAATGTTCAACTTTTTAGTGAGTTAGTTTTGTAAAATGAGATGATACTTTTACGAGGTGTGCCATTCATGCGAGGAATCAAGGTTTAAGCGCATATCCTAATGTCCACACGGGACCGCACTGGGCAATAAAGACGTCACTCCGCTTTTAAAATGATGACATTGCGCGCCGGAAATGAGAGAAAATAAAAAAGCAAAAGAAGAAGAAGAAGGAAAAGAATTCACTTTGCGTTATCAGTGAGCGCAAAAGCGAGCTTTACAAAATCGAAGAAGAAGCTAGCAAACGATTTCGATTATACGAGCGCCGCGCGATGTTATCCGCGATTAAAAGCGGCCATGATTTCCGATGTGGTCGTAACACCATCGTAAGATGTCCAAGGGCCAAGGTAATACTTGAAAACATGTCTCTATCACAAGGTGGATCTTCTCTTCACGCCCGGGTAACGCCTTCGCATAAACACGAGGTTTTATCCCGACTCGTTATAGTTAACGGCTCAACGTTTTCACATGGCGAGCGCTAAATTAAGTAAGGCGCCAGTCTCACATCTTTTTCTACCGTTTTTCGCACACTGATTGGTCGTCCCTGTTTTTATTTGCCACTAGACGATTAGCCTGACCTGTCTATTATCAATTTTCCACCTTCTTCAAGACGACGATCTTCCAAAGTCCTAGTTATTTACCATAAAACACCCCCCAAATTGCACAACATATTTCACCACAATAATGCATCAATATTGCATCGTAATATTGCTGATATTGCTTGGCAATATTTAGACAACGAACATTAATTATGTCCCCTTTGTAGCAATATTGCCTGGCAATTTTTCAGGCAATATTGCAGAGAAATATTCCCGTAATGTTCATTATGTCTCCTTTTACGAAATTGCCTGGCAATATTCTGGCAATATTGCAGAGAAATATTCCCGTAATGTTCATTATGTCCCCTTTTACGAAATTGCCTGGCAATATTGCAGAGAAATATTCCCGTAATGTTCATTATGTCCCCTTTTACGAAATTGCCTGGCAATATTCTGGCAATATTGCAGAGAAATATTCCCGTAATGTTCATTATGTCTCCTATTACGAGATTGCCTGGCAATATTGTGGCAAAATTGCAGCAATATTACCCATAATTTTCGCATATAAAATATTTTTATACTTGGAAAAACAATATTGCAATATTGCCTCCATATTTCCAAGAAATGTTGCTTTAATATTTCCAAGCAATATTAGCAATATTGACACAATATTTTGTGGCTATTTGAGAATTTATATTTTCAAATGACATAAGAAGGAAACTTTTAATATCTACTAATTTTTCCTATATTGAAATTTTTCGACGTAGAATTCACTTTTCAGTTGGAAATAAATAAAGGAGAGAGAGAGAAAATTTTTTCATTCTCTACTCAAGATTTCAAGAGAGAATATTTTCTCCTGAAATCTATAGAGTAATCATGCGATAAGTTGCAATTAAGCGACATGACTCACGCGATTTGCGCTATGGAAACGTCTTTTTAAGCGATTAATGACTGCGGTTGTCACTTTTCTGGACCGATGGGACGTGAAATTTTACTATATAACCATTAACAATCCTCTGAGAGAGAGAGAGAGGGAGAGAGAGAAGTAAAATCCATTTTTATTTTCCAGCACTTAACTGGAAAAAAAATACCGCATGACACTTTGCTGACGCACTCAACAACTTTTCAAAATAAACTCAGGTTCTGTCAACTATACATATAATTTATCGTGTTAAAGTGTGTTTATCGTTTAAATTTATCTAAATTATAAATAGAAATTCTTTGCTAAATAGAAAAAAAGTGATGAAAAAAATAGCAAACAAATGTTTTAATATAGAGAATCGACTACTGTCAAAATTATACACAATCACAAAAAGGTAAAATAGGTGTAAAATATTCTAATACACATTGTTTATCTATACACATTCAGTGTATATTTATGTTAATTTTTATAACCCAAGTGATGATAAATTAATGTATGATTCGGTCATCATTTGTGTGACAAATGAATGAAGAAATATTCCCATAAATCTTTCTCTATACAAATAAACATCTCAATAACTCAATATAATCTGACTTAAAGACAATATTATAAACCGTTAATTGTACTAAACATAGAAATGTTTAAAAACATAGAAAATATGTTTAGAGTTTTATTAAAATAAATGTATTAAATAAAATGTATGCTAATACATTTTATTATAATAAAATGTATATTGAATATATATAATAAAATCTAATAATGCGCGTAAAAATCTTGAGTCAAAAGACTCGACTACAAGAGATGGATTACTACTACAAAATGTACAAGATTACTGGAACTTTTGTCGCTGTACGTTTTGTGGTCTTGTCAGAAACAATGGATACAGAGCTTGACTGGTTGTCCTATTCAATGAGAGGTTCTTGGTAGCAGGAGAGGAACGAGAAGGAATCGGGAATCGATAGGTAGTAAGGTTTACTTTGTGGTCCATAAATAAGTCAATCGCGATGGTACCGTGAGATCGGTAAAAGATGGAGCCGCGGCATGGTTTGAGCGACAGCCAATATTTAACTCTAAGAAAGTAATCGAACAACCCGAGGACAACGCGAGACATTGCATTGCAAGAGGCGAAGGTCGACGGGGAACGTGATCCTATGTCGTCCTTCCAAGTACCAAAGGAGATTTACATCCGGAAGGGTGGATACTCGGAAAACACGTCTTACAAAGAAACTACGTGATTCCAATCGTAAATATAAATACGCCTAGTAGCGGGTAGAATTTGATTTTTGAATCTGTTGCGCAAAAATTAACTTTCCACCAAGAAAAACTCTCAAAAACTATTTTTACTTCGGATAAGCACATCTATTCCATAAAATTGTTTTTTGTAATCATTCTTTTTGTCCCGCTACTTTGAAACTACATATTCAATATTATAAATCATTCGCAGAAGAATTAAAATTGTGTAAAAGGAACCGTAAACTCGATTTACGATGACTTTATTAAAGAAACGACGAGGGTCACATGCCATTTAGAAAGATGTTATTAATGTTTTTGCTAAGCTTCAACACACGAGCCACTTTGCAGATGGCTGTTGATAATAGCCACGTGGTGCTGTTAGAAGAAATTTTCAGTATGCCTTTCATGCATTACGTAAAACCGTTCCGACAGGTGAAATACTCACTTGAATAGAAGCTCAAGTGTGAAATTAAGGAGAGAAAAAAACACCAAATCAAAAAACATCCAAACTGGCGGAAATAAAGAATAAGTAAAGTAATTTTAAAAATCTGTTGATGAAAACAGATTACGACCAATACATATTCTTAATAAACAATTCTGCAAATGCATTGAGAAACTTTTCGTTTCAAAATTTAATATGCTGATACATTTCAAAAAGGGGAAATGGATGTTTTTATGCTATTTAATAGCAGATTTTGACAACATAGTACAGAAAATTAATATGGTTCATACTAAAGATTGGTACAAAAGTAGCAGATTTTGACAACAGTACAGAAAATTAGTATGGTCCATTGTACGATTGTACGAACGTTACAGATTTTGATAACATTGACAGATTTTGACATGAGAGAAAATTAGTATCATCTATACTAAAGATTGGTACGGACCATAATAATTTTAGATTGGTACGGACCATAATAATTTTAGATTGGTACTAAGATTCGTACAAACGTATTAGTTTTTGATAATCTAATACGTTTGTACCAATCTTTAGTATGGACCATACAAATTTTCTGTACTGTTGTCAAAATCTGCTATTAAATAGCATAAAAACATCCATTTTCCTTTTTGAAATGCAGCAATTTTGAAACCAAATATTATAAATATTTGAAACAAAAAGTCTTTAAATGTGAACTGATTTGGAAATACAAGAGTTTAAATCGAATACTTGCGAAATTTTAAGAGTCGAGATTAGAAAATAGCTTCATGGCAAATGCCGTTGATCGTTCCTTAATTGGAAGAAACCGACAAATAACATAGGTCGATTAAGCGAGATAAGTTGGTTGAAAGTCCCTACAGGACCTCTTTTTCCCCCCTCGACAAACTAAAAGGGGCCATCTACACTAATTGTCAAAAATCGAGCACATAGCACATTGAAAAGTATATGTATGTTCTCGCATTTTTTTTTCCATCAAAAATTGTCCATATTCGACAGATGGACGATAAGTTGATAAGTAGAGATAAGAATAACAAGTATTTTTAAACTTCTTGGTGAAAATTTTAAATTAGTGGCAAAATGAAGCATAAGAGGAATAAACAAAGAGCTGTTTAATTGAAAGAATAATAATTTCTCTGTTAAAACTTGACGTACCAGAGTAACACCAAGCCGGCCAGACGACGGGACTCTCGGTGTCCAGCTCCCTCATTCTTTCAGCGACCCTCGGACATCTCCACTCCGTTCGTCTTGCCGTTGCGGTTAAAATGTCCAGGTTGTCAAGTAAAGAAGTACCAGGAAAGCGAAGAAAATGTGCTTCGTCGACGTGAGAGTACAACTCTTTTTGACCCAAGTATATCACCACGGAGAATCTGAGATTCCTTCACAAGTCACAAAGAAATCTGTTGTCGCCTTTGTGCCAGCTCAACTTTCGCACTATCTTTTACTTATCAACTCTCCAGAGGTCATGTGACTCTTATTGCTATGAAAGATAAGTCCGAACCCGACTGTCAGCAACTGATACCAAACTGATTACCAATTGATATTACTTTCATCATCATCATCATCATCATTGTCAAGACAATTTTTCTTCTTTTTTCTTTCACAGTATGTTCGAAAGTTCAAAAATGTACAAGAAAGCTTTATCACGTTTCAACATGAAACAATCTGCTTCCGCTGTGCCGTGGCAAGATACGATAAGCCAAACAGTGTTTGCAAACTCTCCAGCTGATAAGGCACGAACATTAAATCGTTGCTCTCATTTTCTTTGCCACAGACAATTGCAGATGGTACATTCTAGTCAAGTTAACCACCTGTTACTCTAGATATTTATTCACAGAAAAACATATGTACACACACTTCTTTTTTTTATATTTCACCAAGTGTTGGAAGAGTTATTATGTTAATTATGTAGAAATAAATACCAAATATTTTGGAGAAAATGATGGTTGTTCACTAAATTTGAAGATTGTGAAAAAAATATGATCGACAAGGCAGGTGTCTTCTTCGCAATGTCACGAGGTAATCACGCGAAACATACGTGGAGTGTCGCGACGAACGAACAGGTGCGTCACTCACCTGCGACAAGGTCAAAAAATCGAGTTCACGGTGGTCACCTTTTGCACTAGGATTATTGGTCACGTCACAAATATGAAACTTAACGCGAAGTGATGAGAAAAATACAATACACGGTGAGGTAAGTCGGAAAGAAAATGTTTTACTAGTACAGGTTGAATACAGGTACAAGCAAGCGGAGTGGAACTTAGCTTGGTGCACCTGCCGCGAGAGTCCGCGTCGTAATGGGAGCGGGGCAGCGGGCGGCAGGTAGGCAGGCCCTCGACTCGTCAACCTGCGGAGAAGGGGAATCAGTCACATGGCCAGGTTCTCCAGAGGAACTTGGAGAAGGTGATATAGAGGGGCAGTGGTTGGTTTCCCGCTGCTGATCCTAATGGCACGCACGGTAGAAGAAGCGAAGAAGAAGAAGAAGAAACAGAAGTAGAAGTCGCTTACTACTTTCATTGCCGAAAACTGGCTCATCAAACCTGACAAAAAGACATTGTATTCTCCGTTTCAAAATTATTTCTCTTCAACACATAATGTCAATAAATTTTTTTATATCTACATTTTTTATTTATTTTTTATATCTACATTTTTTATTTATTTCCCTAAACAGTATTTTCCATGCTAATTATTTGATATCAACTCTTATCGCCAGTGTTGGCCCAAGGCTGTCAAGCATCGATTGAATAAACACTCAATATTAATCCAAGTTCTATAATCAAAAAAAGGAACTAATTTTTAATCAAAAGTAGAATTAATTCCATTAACATTAAATTGTTTTCCAGTTTCTACATTTACAAACCTTGGGAAAATATTGGCGATCGAAGTTGATTCAATAACTACTGTATTATTAATTTATTAATTTGGTAAATAAAATTTAAATATAATTTAATATAATTTAAATAGAAACAAAAACTGTATACTTAGAATCTTAATCGGTCACTGATACCCATACTCTGTCTCCATCTCGTTTACGAGCGAATTTTCCTGCCATCTAGGCGAGAATTTAGAAAATTATTTTGGCGCGAAATTCAAATTTAATGAAACGGAAATAAAAATTCTTCGGCTACAATTGCTCTAATATGCAAAGATCAATGCAAAATGTCAAATTGAGGAAAAATGAGGAATCAGAGAATTAAAATTAAAGAATATTATTAAGATTGGAAAACAATTGGAAAATAATCCCTAAACGATCTAACTGTAATTGTTGCCTTCTTTTCGAAACAAATAAGTCATCGATATTATATGCGAGTGTCGAGCAAATAGTGTTAGTTCCAATGAGCAAATCATACATCAATAACATGTATCTCTCAGAACTATAAGAATTTGCTCCTGTTAACTTAAAATTTTTTTTATAAGAACCAAATAAACTAGTACTGAAGAATATTTAACGCTTAAAACGATCCTATGGAAACATGCACCTGGAGGTGTTGACCATGTACCCATTAGTTGTTTTAATAGCAACATTAGTTCAGTTCTGAGTAGTATTAAATAATTTTCTTGCACTTCTAAAAATCATCTCTTATTTTTCAACATGTCATTTCGCCATCAGATAAAATATATGGTCTTGTACAAAAATCCTGATCTCTCCTGCTTATTTTACAACACTTTTTACATATATCTCTACAGGAAAAAATTTCGTTCCATATAAAAATTGTAAAAAAAATTTATTAGAATAGAGGAAAAAGTTTAGAACTTGTATACAGAATTTTTCTGTGATAAATTTTGGTAACAAATTCGTTAATAGAGTAACAGGTGTAAAATCTACTTTTAAAGGGTATTAAAGGAATATTAAAGGGCCTTTGATGAAAGATTTTCCATTGGTTTTGAAGTTTATTAGTTTCCAATTAATGAACGCTGATATTGGAGTGATTTGCAATAAGAAAATTTTTATTAGATTTTGAAAAGATTTCATCAAAGTCAATGTGGGGTCATTTAATTCTAAAATGAAAAGATTTAACGATGAGCGTTTTATCGAGAAGGCTTCTTTTCAATTTGATGTTTTTCAATCGATATCGATATCCTGAGGGTTCATCAGGGTCACTTTATCCTCGGAGTCGAGGTAACCGGTGGCGTTCATGGATATGTGTTTATTATTTATGAGCAACGCCTCTCCAGCCTCTCCAACGAATCGACCAGTTTCTCTCTGCCTACCGGTTGGCAGGAGAAGCAAGTGGATAAGGTATTACGTCTTCATATTTTTCCATGCGACCGGTAATTAAAGGTGCCCCCACCGTGGGTTCTGCATGATTTATTTTCCAACAACCTCATGATAAGATGGGAGTCATTGATAAGGATGCCCCTTTGTATCCCGAAGATTAACCGGACTCGGCATTATTCGACCTGACCCGCCGGCTACTGCATTCAACAACCACACAACATCTTGTACGCAGCAACAAACTCGTTTAGTTAGTCCTTCACAAGGATCTGCACTCATCTTCCACTCGCTCCTTTTCTCTTATGTATAAATTAATTTCAATATTATAAACTATTTTCACATTCTATTTTTCTTTATTGTAATTCCTATGTTGTAAAAATACTTGAATTTAAATACTTGAAAAAACAGGATTGAAAAATCCCACACACGCATGAAGGATCGAACCCTAGACCTCGAGGACGCGAGTCGGACACGCATACCGCACAGCTACGCAAGCTTATCGTTTCATCTGTTCGAATACAATTCTAATTCTGAATTTTCCCTTTTTTCTGATCCGTGTATAAATTTTGGTCCAGAAATTCAAATTGGAATCTAAGGAGAGTCTCCACTGGAGATAAAATGGTCAAATGAGAAATCAAAACGCACGGTTTAAAAATTGTACCAATGTCCGATGTTTTTATCGCCCTCGGGCAATATATCAATAACTTCAACAAGTGTGAAAATTTTATTGCATATTAATTTAAAGAAAAAAATGAAGAATAAGATGAGTGTCGAGAATTTCTTGATGAAAAGTATAACGTTTTGATAAATGTTTTGTATGAGTTCCAAATTTGGGAATTTAATTGAGACATTGGCTTTGGGTAGTAAAATCCGAGGTGGCTGATTATACCTGATTCTTTTGCTATCTCTCACCTGAAAGACACTCTCAACTTATAAGCAAGAAGGCCGCACTCTAGCCAATTCTCTCTCGTAAAGGACTCGATTTCATTCGGATTTAAAGTTGTGGCCGGTGTGTTCACCTCGTCCGGTTTTACTGGGCCTTTGATTTACGGTGGTCTTCGGGCTTCGGCGTAATTTGTTGCGCTGTATTTAATTTGCCTCGAGAGAGAAAGAGAGAGAGAGAGAGAGAGCGCCGGTATCCACGGTAGGCGTAAAACTCGGGGAATTTTTATTATGATACACCATAATGAGCTCGGAAAAAAAGGACACTACGTAAAACTCGGGGAATTTTTATTATGATACACCATAATGAGCTCGGAAAAAAAGGACACTACTTGTCACTCGACTGACGTTTATTAGTCGATAGAGGAGACTCGATGTCTTAATTTCCTTACAAAGCTTGCTGCACCGACCTAATTGTACCAACAGGAAATTCAATTTTTCCGTATAAAGAAAATATTTTAAAATTTTTCCCGTCAATGTTAAAAATCCACTTCTTGAAATAATTTTCCCCTTGTCACAATCATCACCCCTTCGATCCTTTTTTTTAACAATTCATTATCTCGCGACAGTGTCAGTGGAGAGATAATGAATTTGTTACGGGCAGCATGCAATTGATCAAGTGCATGATAATGGCTTATTTCTCCTCTGATAAAAAGAATCATGAAGTAAAAACTAATTTTCTCGACAGGTAAATTAATATACACACGTGGTCGTCATACACAGACATATTATATATTTATAATTTTTGCAGTTTAGTGTCTCATCCTTTCGTTGTTCAATAAGTTGGCCGCGCGTTAATACGCCAGAATTTATATTCAATCGCTATTCACTTGAGGCAAGAGTCATTGATAATATCGGTCGCCGTGCACGAACGAGCAGAGCCGGAACGATCGGTGTTAAGCAGATTTTATATGGTTGACTTTTAACTTCTCTCGAAGCGATGCGACTCGTCGTCGGCACTTTCGATGAAAGGCGACGATATACCGAAATAAAAGGAGAATCGCTTTTTTCTTCTTGTCTTATACTTCAGGTTGAATCAATCAGTTGAATTGATTAAAAGAAGGCCTGTAATACCATATAGGAAATAGATACAGTTATTTCGGAATAATTAATAAATTTTTCGTATATATAATTATCTTAATTCTCGCCAGGATGATAATGATGATGACAAAACCAATAGGCAATGAATATCAATCTGACTGAAAAATTTATTTGTCGATGAAGCAATAGAAAAGCAGAAAACTAAAAATAAAATTAAAAAGTAAAAACACACCTTTAGTGACAAGAATAACTTAATTATATCTTAAACACATTTCTGTAGAAAAAAATTTCCCATCACTCGAATCACTCAATTAAAATAGCCGAATATTAAATGAAAACAAAACGATTATTCGAACTTTCTTAATCATTAATGATACCACAGCGATAATTTGCTTCATAAACTAAAATTCCCGATGGATTTTGAATGTCTTTTTATTCAAATTTCACCTTATTTCAAATTCAAAGAAACTTATTTTTGTTTTTTCAAAAAAACATTGACAATTTGTTCTCCATTCATCGTTTTGGGTATTAAATTTTTTCAATTCATGAAACGTCCGAAATATAAATTTCGAAAATAAATCTATACTATATACTATTTTGACTTCAACATATTTTTCACTAGAGGTTATAATAGACTCAATAAAAGAACTTTACATAAATTAGTCCTTAATTAAAATTGGAAAAATGTCTCTTATCTTATTTGATAAAATATATACAAAGAATTTTGAAAACAAATTTCTAAACACCACTTTGAAATTTGTAAAATGATTGTAAATCTTTCTGAATAGAAAAATTATTATTATCGTTTTTTTTAGTATGGAATATTTGTCAAATTGACAACTTCTGACAACTTCAGTGTAATAACTGAATCGATGCTGCTATATGGGATGAAAAGAATAAAAAGATAGCTGTAAAAAGATAACTACGATTTGAAAGGATTTACTGCCAGAACGTTATAAAATGTTAACAGTTTTGTCAATATTTCTTACGAATAGAATACCTTCGCAATTACAGTTACAATTTTTCAGGTGTATATAGGTATATATACATAATAAAAACCCGTTCACCAAAGAAAAACATTTCTCGAAATTCGAAAATAAAGTGTAATATTTAAATACACATTTCTCAATATTAATAAATATTTTCGGGGAAAAAAAATATTGTTTCTTTAGAAGGAAGTAAAAAAAAATATTTTGAGATTTAATCGGAATTTTTAACGCAGAATGTAATTGAATTTTCTCGATATTTTTTGATGTGGGTTCATTTTGAAATCCCACAACTCTTGTGAATCGAGAATTTTTCAGAGAACTTAAAAATTCGCAACTCTTGTGAATCGAGAATTTTTTCAGAGAACTTAAAAATTCTCAACTCTTGTGAATCGAGAATTTTTTCAGAGAACTTAAAAATTCCGAACTCTTGTGAATCGAGTGATGTTGAGAACTTTTAAAAGATGAGTGTCTTAGGTCGGACCTATATCGAAGTTGAGAGAGTAAACCGTGCGCAAGAAGCAAAGTGCACACGGTTATACACAAAGTACAATTTCACAATTTTTGCCTCGTAAAATCCAAGCAATGAGCGATGTAAAAATGAATAACTGGAGGGGCGTTCACCCGCAGACAAACGCAAGTCTCTGGAACACCTTATTCTTAGAGTTCACCACCGTCTTTCTTTCGCAACCTTTTACCAAGCGAACCATGCCAATGGGCGAGAGAGCCGTACTATTTCTATATGGTATGGGAGAGCCTTTTGATCTTCTTTCTTCTATATACACTTCATATTGTATCGACTAGTGTTCTTCTTGGTCTCTCTCTCTCTCTCTCTCTCCCTTTTCCCCTGTCCACAACATTGTCCTTCTCCACCTTCAGAGCTCATCGCACCAACTTGTTGTTCCGAGTCTCGAGAAGAAGGTTCCGCCTGAAGACGATTTTTATCTTCCGGGTAGAATAGATTATCTTTATTTACGAGCAATCTGTGGTATCGGCAAATTGTTTGGGAACGAGGGCCGCTTATTTAAAAGCCGTAAACTATTCAATAGGCGACGAGAAGTGAAATTCAACGAGGCATGCTTTTTCCAAACTAATATAATGACAGGGGGCAAGGGAGAGAGGGAGGGATGTAATACGCTTCGAGAAAGACGTAAATGGTCATGAGATGAACGAGTTTTATTAAAAGCTAAGATGAAACTATTAATTATCAAGAGCGTGAGTTGTGGATCATGTTGCAGAATGTTCAACTCCTAACTGCATTTCCTCACTAATTAGCCGCACTTACTTATGGGTAATTTTGCGAGGTGTCAAGAGAAGCGAGCCACGCGCGATTCCTACAAGCAACTCCTCAATCTATCTGCTTCTCTTTTTCCAAAGTCGTTCTTCAAGGTCGAGTAACAACGATCTTACACTAACGATTTTTTCCACAAAGTATTATAAGGAGCATTCACTCCATAGGTAACCGTTTCACATAATTCTCCTTCCAACCTTTTCTGACTAAATTAATACGAAGAATTATCAACCCTAGCGGAAAGGGGAAATATTACAGATCGTTTTCCTGAAAACAATTCTTGAGCAAAAAAACAAATGGAAACTGTTCTTGACTGTTTGGAGAAAAGGACTTTGTGAAACTTTGCTTTAGGAGTTTGTCAAAACCTAAAGCTAACTCGGCTTAATTTCCTTTGCGTGGGAGGCTCCTCACCATTGCCTTCCCCAATAGCGAAGAAGACCAAGAGGGAACAGGAAGACGCGACGATCCGTTGGAGGGGAGCTCAAAGAGCATAGCCACAGGAAGATTAAGAGCGCAGTTTCCAGTGAGAGCATCCACTATCATGATTAGATCTCTATCTCAACCGTATTGTTCCGAATAAAATCAGCAATCGACCTCGCACAAGACTACGCTACGCAGGAATTGCTAATTTTTCATTTACTTTATCGAACAATATTTTTTCCTCTCCCATAGTAAGTTACCTAATTGAAAAAAATTTACACACTGTCTCCTTGGCATTTTTCTTTTCTTTTACAAGTTTACCCCCTTAGAGGTAAAAATGATTCAAGTCTAATCAACACTTTTCTATAATATTTTTTCCATTTGTGAATACATAAATGTGTAAGGAAAATGACAGTTAATTATAAAAATCGAAGTTACAATTCGACAAGTGTTTCATCACAGACGGAATCTGATATCCCTACTTCTTCCATATTAGTAGAAAAAAAAGCATCTAACTTCCGGTGATGCAGTTCGAATACAAGAAACAGAAGGTGTCAGAAGACGATCAACTGGAGAATAAAGAAAGGGAAGCAATAGAAAAGAAAGGAAGAAAAAAATACAAGAGGAGGAAAAAAGAACAAAAGGATGTGCTCGGGAAAAGAAGACAACGACGAAAAGGACGATAATGATGAAGAGGGAAAGGAAGAGGAAGAGGAGCAACAAGAGAAGCTGCCTCGGGTGCCGGGCGGGGCTCAGATGTTTATCCCGGTCGACCTCACCTCCTTCTCCTCCACCTCTTCAATACCCCCTTCGCCAACAGTTCCTGCGTGGTTCTTTCCAGGGAGTGAAGTGCGCCTTTGGCAATATATACAGCGGAGCAACCTCACTGTATGCGTGCTCTTATTGGGTGCAACCAGGGGCGTCGCTACTTCGATTGAAGAAGAAAAAAAAATTGCCCCCTTATTTCCAATTCAGTTTTTTATCTTCAAGATTTTGATAAACCTTATCGAAATCTTCAAAGAGATTTCGCGATCATTATCAAAATCTTCAATAGATTTTCATAAACGCACTTTTCGCTGATTCAAATTTAGAGAGTAGGGAAATTTTGATAAACGCACCATTATCAAAATTTTTCAAAAGAGAATCTTAGAATAGAAAGAATGTCTGAATTTTACAATTAGTTTGATGTACAGACAAAGAAAGTGTGCGCACAAGAGTTGAGTGAGTGAGTGATTACGATATACAGAAGAATAATAAGAACTGGTTCGTGCTCTGATAAACACGAAGTGATAAGCATTTATGGCCAGCAAAGTCAAAGGGTTCGATAGTGCCTTTTTCCGCTTATCTTATGCCATTAACATGAATGAAAGCATTGAATCCTTAACGGTTTGAGTTCGGATCGAGCTTATCGTTCAACTCACCAGGCAGCCTTATTCTGCCTCCTTCTTGAATTTTGCGCAATCCGGATACAAATTATTCAGCATTGCGATTTCATCCTGTTTAGTCTAAAGACCCGGGGAGTTTCAAAGATTTTTATCCCTAGGTTTGTATATAAAAAAACTCTTCAACAATATACGGTAATATTTCCGGTTTTTCAATCCGAAAAAAAATTAACTGCGTCGAAGAAAAATTGATATGATAAGCAAAGGAGAATCAGTCTGTAACGAAGCACTAGTCGAAATATTTATTGCGCTAATGGTAGCGGGGAAGTTCTCAAGTTTTGTTGATATGCCATTTCGAGAAGATTGGCAGACGGATTTTTTTTCCTAGACAGCTTGAGTGAAAGAAATCGACAGAGAGGATGAACAACAAGGTCAGATGGTTCCGCGACGAATGCGTCGTCGACATTTTTGTTACAAGAAAAAAAAAATGCGACGTTAACCAGACATCTCGGTAGCTTTTATTCAGCGCAGAGCTAATCAGAACCAGCGTTGGCGGCTGTAGCAGCAACAGCAGCAGGTTCTTTGAAGGCAAAAAATCGATGAATGAAACTTCGCGGGAACTAACGTATTACACGTGACCTGCCACTGAGATACTTATAAGCGTCATAACTCCCATCAGGAAATATCGAGATGATTTTTTTTTTAAAATACAACACTACTTGTGGCTAAAATTATTCCACAGTGGTAAAAAATTCTTTACAGCTTTTGAAAAGAATTAAGAAAAAAGTGTGGTAAACAAATTTTTGACGTTCGAGATAGTTTGAGAAATGCTGTTAGGGTTTGACTCCTTTGGACTATGAGAGACCCTGAGATTATAGCAAAGGACGAATGCGGAACATGTGTCGGACACATGTTCCTAGCCAGTTCTGGGACTTGGAGAGTCTCCTGAAGGAAACGCGGTTTTCCAGGGGACAACCGAGGGGCAGTTGCCGTTCTGGGCCCAAACCGAATAGATGCTTTTCTAACGAGTAGAGATTACTGCGTTATAATTATTTATGATTTTATATTTGCTGTATTTTATATCCTGCAACGGACTTCATTACAATAAATTAATTCGTCTTATTGATATTAATGTTTTACTCTATTTTATATTTTAAAATGTAATGTTGGTTAAAAATACATTACAATAATCGATAATGATACATTTCCGGTCGAGTATAAAACCTACATGGTGGTATTGGTAGCAACTCTGCAGTAATTCTGGGGGATCGGAACGTAAGATTCATCCCGTGGCCCGTGACGACCCAATGTTTGCTCTTGTTGCAAGAAGAAGTGGAAAAAAAGAAGATGCGGCGAAAAAGAAGAGAGTCAAATGAAAAAAGAAGAGGGGAAAAAGCAAACCAAAAGGAAAGATTGCGATCCAACGCCTAGCTATCAGGGCCGTAGTATACATTGATCCAGAAGATGAAGATTTTAAACCAATGTTTCTCTTTCAAAGTTAAACACCTCCTATAGGTTCACCTCCTATTTCACCTATAGGTAATCAATTACTATCACTGACTTCAGAACCCACTTTTTTTGTTTAACAACAAAGTGATACTAATTTTAATGATTGTTTTAATCATTGAAATGTGGTCTATTTATTTCTCCTATATGAATAAGGGAAAATGAATTGAGATTTTATTATATAGTTTTAATCATCCATACATAGTTAGGATATAAATTAATGGTTACGTCCCTGGAAGAGCCTCCAAGGGAGCCAGAGTGCTTGCCCCTTGGTAGTAGCGGTTTGCTCATCATTGTAATTACTTCGCAAGGATGTTTCATTATATTGGATTATTATCGGCCGCTCGATATCTACCACCTATCCCATAAGTATAGTCTTATGGTCCATACAAACTCGCAAGTGCGCGCACCCAAATGCACCAACACACATTCCATCCTCCGTACGAACATGAAGCAAAAGCCTGTTGCGATAGTATTTATTTAATCTAATACCAATCCAAAATCCACATACCCTTTGAAGTTATCTCCGAGAGGCTGCTGGTCTCTAAAAGTAAACATAAACCCCATATAAAACCGGTTTTGCGTCATTGCTGATCTCGTCTAATGCGTATCTGTACGGTTGATGATCGCGTCACCCAATGCTAATTCCAAAAACGTATATAAACTTGAAAAAGGGAATTTTATACATATCTCTCTCTTTCTTTACACACACAACTCGAATTTTCAAGCACAAGGAACGAATATTTGAAATCTTGATCATAATTGTAGTATCTGATTAGGTCATTATCGTCTCCATGTTATGGAATAACAAACTGATCAACTGGACTATATTTTCTACTCTCAACTAAATAATATGTACACTAAATGTTGCGTCACAGAACGACTTGAAATTAGGAGTACTCGCATCTGCCTGCCTGTCTATTGGGTTTTCTCGCCAGAGAGAAACAATTAGGAATAATCTAATAAGTTTCTAATCGCCATGTGTTTCATCAAGATGATCCCTCACGTCCGGATGTTTAAAGCTCCTCTTTAGATTTTCAAACCAGGAAACTTGGGGAATAAAATTTATGATTTGTGCGGTAAGAAAAAAAAAACCGTCTCCATTTCTACAACAGACCATTTAATATCGCGTACATTTATTATACGATAGAATCGAGCTTATCTCTAGAACGGATCAGAAAGTTTTCTCAATGAATGTTTCTTCTATCAACGAACAACGCGGGCACCGCCTTTGAGCCGCGATTCGCAGCACCTCAGGGTCAAACATCAAGACCTATATGTATAGGAGGGGCTCCAAGAGATTGCTCTTTGCAGATCGTAAAGCGCTTGTAACTTTTATGAATCGTTACAGAAGGTACCCGCATGAAAGTCTCATAGATATATACATATATATAACAATAGATTCTAAAATTTACCGCGGCGGGTTTCGGAATCAAAAGGGTCGAGCGGATTTATTAGAGAGAGTATTAAAATCGAAGATTATGAATTAATTGTCAAATTTGGATATGAAAGATTTGTTGTACGCGTGGTTTTCAAATATAATAAACATAATCGCGGTAGCTCGATGAGGCCTTGGCCGTCTCCCTTCGGTCGTGCTTGACACGCCCACAGCTACCATCGGTGAAAGAGAAAATGCTGCAGCAGCAATCAACGGTTTTACACCTGAGCTGCTCCTCGGTAAAGTCGTGCCACGTAGGTGGAAATTTGCTCTCTTTCTATCGCGCATTCCACTTCTTCTTCTTCTTCCAGTGCTCTATCTAAGCGATATCTAAGTCTCAATACTAACTTGAGCAACCTTCCTTCCCACCTACCCTACCATTATAACCACAGTTCTCGATTTGCTCTGCTCCACGTACTACTGTCCTGTAGCTTCTGTTTATTCCTCTTCTTTTTTTTTTATACACTCAATTTACATCCATACTTGCGATTTAATTTAATAATAATTTCCCCTTTTTCCCGATCAGCAAACACAAACCCGATTAGCAGAATTCATAATTTCTTGTTCTTTCACCATTCGCTTGATTTAATTTCGTATTTTTTATTTTTTTATGCCTCCAATAGAGCATCGTACATCTAATTGATCCGGCTATCAAACGTCTATCTGATGAACGATCACTATGTGACTCCATTGCATGCTCTTACATTCCAAATCACTCGATCTACATTATGCATCACGATTTGTTAAATCAGATGTATGGATCATAGGAACAAAACGGTGGTAATTTACTAATTAAAAAACTAATTATTATTAAAAACTATAAACAGATCCTGATGCAGTAAACAATATGTATTCTTGTAAGTATTTGTTAAATTAACGAGGTGCATGATTATTGCATAATTATTCGTTAGAATAAATTATTTAACAGAATTTAATTAGAGAAAATTTTTATTACCTACACTGAGAAACTTTTCCTTGTAATAATTACCATAGTGCCGAGTAATTTCGGGATATCTGTCATACTGATAATTATTTTAAAAAAAAGTAAAAAAATTTACCACATCTATGGTAAATTTTACCATAGTTCTGGTAAATTTTA
>JUFY01032828.1:0-10817 GCA_001855655.1 Leptopilina clavipes
TTACGGATGATTTTTTTCAGCCATAATTTTTCTAAAAGTTAATATTTTTTTAAATTTATTAATTTATCGAATTCTTATTATGTGAAAACACCAAAATCTTTGATAGTAAACACTGGATTCACCAACAAACTTGATTTTAACAATCACAAAAGTCACACAAAAGTCGAAAAACTAAATATAAAGCGGTTAACGGTCAATTGAATTTTTTAAATAACTGTATGTACTATACATATATATTTTAGTTTTATTTAAGGTCCTAAGCAGAATAAGTCGCTAATGTTGTTCGCGTTCATAACTCATGATAATGAAAAGGATAGAGATACAGTTTTTCTTTTCAAAGGGTAAACTGTGACCGAACCATTAAGGTAGTCTCAAAGCTTCATGACAGCCTTTCCGAATTGGTGTATACTTGCAAAGTATACTCCAAGTATACACTCAACCATCCTTGTCTTACATATTTGTTTACGTGCATAGAACAAGGATGGTTAACTGTATACTTCGTAAATATATACTTATCAAGTATGTAAAATAGTGCATGCAAGTATACCTAAGGGTGAAATCACATGGAGAAGTAAAAAGTAAAACGTCAACCGGAAATTCATGAGTGCAAGTGAGATAAAGGACAGTCTATCCTTTTCAATCTCATGAATTTCCGGTTGACGTTTTACTTTTTACTTCTCCATGTGATTTCACCCTAATTCTTAAAAGGTGTGACTGCCTGCCTATTTGTAGAAATTATCACGATAACGTATGGGAGTGAGCGAGAGAGATAATTAAAATTTTCTCTTTCTCTCATTCAAACACCTTTCTATTGTAAAAGTACTTGCACAGCTCGTCAAGCAGCAGCAATGTGAGTAAGAGAGTCAGAGAATTTAAATTAAATGCTTTTTCACCTTTACTCTATTTGCTGCTGCCTGACGAGCTGTGCAAGCACCTTAACTTCTGCAGCGAAGTAGCCACCTAGCTGTGAGAGTACCTTTAGCCCGCGAATTCAACGATTTGAAATAACCACGCGCTTCCTAACCACACGCAGTACAGTGCATGAAACAGCGTGCTTCTACCGGCTTCGTTTAATCCTTTAATCTGATACTCTTGCTAAAAACGACAACGTGTTTTTTATCAGTGTTTAAAAACAATTTACAATGTCATCGGACCCCCCAAAAAAAAGGAAAGACAATTGCGGGTATATTACTCATGCATATGTGACATATATAACCGACAACATGAAAGAAATCGTGAAAGTAGACCGAGTGAGAAATTTTGATTGTGAAAGGAAAGAAGAGTTTAAAAACGCAGGAAAAATTGTTTATGAGGTAGAATGGTTTGACAAAAGTGATGAAGAGTGGTATATATATGAGGCTTTGGTACATTATGTTGGTGGTAAGTATTTATTTATTGTAAATAATATGTAACAAAGTGAAAAAATTTATTTGGCCAGCATATAATAATACATGGCTATTGTTCTTTACAAGAAAAAAGTATCCAAATAGGAAAAATATATTATTAATAATGCCAAATAAGATATTTTGTCGCAGTTCCTTAATGAAAATTTATTTTAAGAAATAATTCTTCTCTGATATACTGCAAAAGTTTCAGTAAATTTTAAATTTTGATTAATCGTTATAATTTTAATATTCAAATAGTTAAGTCTAACACATGACAGAGAAAAGCTGATAAAAATGTACTTTTTCAAAATAACAATGACACTAGTAATTTCTGCATTTGAAAATTTTTTATTTAATTCTTTAGAGCCTGTTAATTTTTTTTAAACAAAAAATTTGATGTTTTGTTAATATTTAAATGTCGACAATATTTTATAGGCTACTAAATTTTCAATTATTCATTTTAATTATTTTTATAGATAAATTTCTATTTAATAAGTTAATTTTAAATTACCTATTATTTAAATTACAAAAATGAAATATTGGTTCAATAACTTATTCATATTTTAACAATTAAACATTTTAAATGAAAATTCCAACATTTATATCACTGCAGAACAAAATACAATTTTGTTCAGAGGTCGAAAGAAATATTTATAAACACTACTTCTGCTATCTAAAACGAAAACTTTGTATGTTTTTCTCTTTTCCTCGAGGTTGAAGGTCGAAAATTCTGATTAATCATCATTCACTCTAAGAGAATAACGACTTATAAGTTTTCACTTTAACCAGTAGTCTCAAATTCTAAAACTTTTAAATTAAAAAAATAATTGAACACTTTTTTATTATTCTATTAATTAAAATTATTAATAGAACTCAATAATGAAATGATTAAAATTAAGTTTAATAAATTTAATCCTACGATTACTCTTCAAAGAAATGTTATGTTGCTTCTTGTGCTAATAATACATATCATTAAAAATATGACAATAAAAAATTATTAAATAAAATATGAAATTAATATTTATTAATATTCTTTTATAACAGAAAATTATTTCTATAAATTGCAAATCTCACAAATTTTTTTAAAACATTTTACCCCCATAACACCTAATCTTGCAGAAATATTGAAAACATTGCCTTAATATTCTAATATTGCAGCAATATTGTATAAATCTTAGAATTTAGTAAAACTTGTGTAAATATTTAAATGTCTTGATTAAATAAATGTTTGCCGCAAAGGATAACTAAACATTTAAATTAAAGTTTTGTTAAATTTTTGTCGTGAATGTTGATTAAACATTTAAATTAAAGTTTTGTTAAATTTTTGTCGCGAATTTTGATTTTACATTTAAATTAAATATGCGTTAAAATTTTTTAGCAAAAAGATTGATTTAACATTTAAGTAAATATTCGTTAAATGTTTAGCGAAAAGTGGAGTAAACATTGAAATTTAATATTAGTGAAATGTTTTGTAAAATTATTAGTAAAAACATTGAGGATGTGTAAAGCCTTACAGAACTTCTAAATTCTGTTTAATAAATGTGTTTATATTCCTTTAATTAGTGTTTAATTTATACTTGCCCTATTTCTAATTTATTTGATTTTTTTGTATTTATTTCAAGTTGTTCCATTATTAACAAGTAATATTTCCTCAACATCATTTCTTATATTTTTACTAATATTTTCAAAAAACATTTCCCTAATTATAAATTTAAATGTTTAGTCAACTTTTCGCTTTACTGCAAAGTTTAATGAATATTTAATTTTAATGTTAAATAAGAATTCGCGACAAAAAACAAAACTTTAGTTTAAATGTTTAATCAACTTTCAAGACTAAAATTTAACAAAAATTTAATTTAAATGTTCAGTCAACCTTTGCACCAAACATTTATTTAATCGAGACATTTAAATCTTTACACAAGTTTTAATAAACTTTTTAATTAAATATTCCGAAGTTTGCAAGTAAATGTTTGGTAAAGTTTCGGAACTGTGTGGGATATTGAGGCAATGTTTCCAATATTGCTGCAAACTCGAGTGCTGTGGTTCAACTAACAGTTATATTCGGAATTATCTGCGTTATATATAAATTTTTTACAGATAGCGAAGAAGACGTTAAAAATCAAATAAAAGAGGCTGAAGCTTCTAATCGCCGTTTGCGCAAACCTACTGAAAAAATGTTGTCGTCTGTCTCATCTCAAAATGACGAAAATAATGATCCAAGAAAAAATGATAAGGTATTTTACTTATAATTTTAGTTAAAACTGTATAAATAAACCATAATTTCTAGAAATTAGTAGGGTAAATGTGCCAGTTACTGCGCGATTCTGGTCAAGTCATTTTTAAATACAAAATACATTTATATTAAAAGAAATTAACTTAAAAATGATTATAAACTATTAGATCATGTTATTTAGATATTTATACAAAAATTACAGCCCAATAAAAATATATTATTTAAGCAAATTTAATAATTTAAAAGTAATATGCAATGCGTCTATTGCTGCGACGAAAATAACGTGTATTTAAAGGTTATTATATCCGCAGCAATTAATGCAAATGCATTATATGTTTCAATTGCTGGAGGCAAAAAGATTTAATCTTAAATTATTTATTCAATAATAGTTTAAATATTCATTTTCATGGACAGTTATATTAGGTAAGGTTTAAATTAATTTCTTTTATTATTTTAAAAACAGTTATATATCCTGAAATAGTAAATAATAATGTTTTTTGATACCTCGCAGCAATTAACACACTTACCCAAATTACTTTGTATATTTCCTGGAAAGAAAATTATAAGAATTTGGTTAAAATTTTTATTCTGTTGTGAAATATGAATTCAAATTTAAGAGTAGAGAAAGATAGAAAAACTAACATTTTTAGCCAATAGAAAACCTTTTTAATAAAATGGAATTAGATGTAAAAGTATTTAAAAAAAATAATTGTATCTATGAATTAACCTAATTATGCGATTTAGAATAGATAAAACCAAGCTTAATGTGAATATTTAAAACTAATATTTTTAAAATTTTTTGCATTAACTTTTTATTTGTTTATTCGTTTAATAACTGAAAAACAAATAACATGTGAATAAAAAATGTTGAAATACAGGTATAAATATTTTGATAAGAAATTAAAAATATGTAATAGACATTTAAAAATTATTTTAATCAATTATTGAATAAGAAATTAAAATATTTGTCTACATTTGTCATTTAGCAAGTAAAGGTGCAAGCTGCAAAAGAATTTACCAAGAAACAAATATTAACCAAACACAAAAGTAAATTATTCATGTCTGGAAGAAAAAGTCTTTTAAACGACAACATTAATGAAGGTGACAAAATAGAAAAGGAAGCAAATAATTCTCATGAACAGGAACAAGTGGATGACATAGAGGGAGCACTAAGTGATACAGAACAAAATGGACCAGGGCAAGAAAGATTGGACGCAAATGAACAAGTGACTACTGCAGACGAAGAAGTGGATGGTGTAGAAGTAGAACCCATGCAACAATTGAACGGAAATGAGGGAATCAGAGAAGTAGCACCAAACCCCCAGGAAAAGAAACAATTTAACGAATACAACGAAATGGTATTTGTATTAAACATGTTTCATCGCATGAAATTTTAAAAAATATGTTTTTTTTAAATTGCTTTTTCTTTAAATCAGGAAATCCTTTATTTAGAGAAAAATAAAAGTAATACAATTTTTGTTGATAGAAAAATCTATCAAAGATTCTAGGACGAGATTCCCATGAATTATACTTGGGGATACATGAAACACCTTATTAAGTTTTAAATTTCCATTTAGTGTAAAATAAGGTCAATTCAAGTGCCAATTTTTGTTGGGATTTTTTTATCAAAATGGTGTATTGTATTAAAAAAATTAATTTCTTTTATTTAAAGAAACGGGTTTTTAAGAGAGCATGGATAAAAAAATCAAACGTTTAGTGTTAAAAATGACTGATTTACTTATTTGTGTACTTCCGCATGAAAAGGTCCACTTTGGCCCTAATGAACTTATCTATATGAGCATATTCTTGATTAAATTTTGAACATTTTGAGAGGTCTTGGACCCCTTTAAGTGAAAAATTTGCTAAGTTATAGAGATTTAAAGTTAGAAGTTTAAAAAACACAATTTTTGGAAAAACGAGTTTAAAGTTCTTGCTTCAATGCTACTTGAAAATATAATTATTACGTGTTTTTATTTACGATAAAGTTATGATAAATTCATCATTTAATGTGGGACACTCTGTAGTTTGTTTTTCATCAATAAAAAAAATAAAATTTTGAACCACTTTTAAGAAAATTTCAATTATCTTCTAAAATAAAATCGACAAAGTGGTCCCTTTTCATGCGGACGCACACATTCATTAAATTTTTTATGATAAATTATATGTAATAATATAAAAAGATTTTTTTAAAATAATTTTTAAAAATATGAGTTACCTATTTTTTTAAAAATGTTTAAGTTTAAATTTTTTAAATTTTTTAATTAAAAAAATTCTGAAATAATTTGACTTATCAATTTTCTAACTGCAGTAAATTCTTATAAAAACTGAACATTGCGGATCCATTATGGTGGACGACGTTTTCAAAAATTAATTTAATATCCTTACTCATGTTACTTTTGAGTCAATGGGGCCACTGATTACGAATATGACGACCATTTTAAGAGAATAAAAATCCTAAACCGAATGTGACATACCTTTTTCAAAACATTAAAACGAAATAATTTTGAATTTTTTGATGAGTGGTGTATTTGTAGCTGTTTACGATTTTAAAATTCATTTTTATAAACGCTTTTAACAATCTAGTTTGTAATAATGTTGATAAACATTTCAAGGTTTTATAAAAAATCAATCAACCAAAAAAAAAAACATTTTTCAATCTTGTGAAATATTGATTACTTACATTATATAAACTTTTTAGATTTATAAAAATTCAAAGTCAGAAAAGTGTTTCGAGATTAGCATCTATGAGTCTAAATTTATTTTGAACAATCTAAGATTTATATTCATCTACTTCAGTAGCTTAAAATACAATAAAATTTTAAGATTTTTTAAAACTATTTTGCGATGATCAATTTGCCATTTTGCATTTTTAAAAGCTGATTAGAGATTCGCAATAAGCGACTTATAAAACTTCCAAAAAGCCTCTAAATTTTCAATGAAAACAAAATCCATTTTTCAAAGAAAAAATTTTTAAGAAAAATCGTTAGGAATATTTTATCAAGCATTTTACAGCCCTAACAACTAATTTCAGATTCGTAATCAGCAACCCCATAATCATCGAAATAACCGGCGTAATTTGTTTACGTAATCCCAAGTAGCACGTAATATTACTGTAATGCTACAGTAATGTTACAAAAAAGTTCACAAAATTTTGTATAAGTGAAATTTTATGAACTTTTTATTATTACCATGTAACATTGTTACTGTTACACGGTTACAACACTTAAACAGAATTTTGTGTACTTTTCTGTAACATTACTGATGTAATATAACCGGTAATGTTACAGTAATATTACTGTAATATTACTTGTAATATTTCCTTGAGGCGGACATTTTAATATTACATGTAACATCACAGTAATATTACGTGCTACTTGGGATTTGTTTTTTACAATTTATTAGTATATTATTATATTATTATGTAAATTTTTTATACCTATTTATAATTTTTCAAAAAATAGATATATATAAATGATGAGGTATCATTTACAAAGGAGGAGTGGGACTTGATTGAATCAACTAAAAAGGAGACTCTTATAGTCAGGACATCTGCTAGGTTAATTTGGAAAGGAGACCTTCCTTCCAAATGCCTAGACTCTGATAAAGCTCATCCTCGAATAAATAATCAACCTCGCACTATTTGCGAACCAAGAAAATTGGAAGCGATTCAAGGTTACCTAATTTTATTATTTTATTTTATTTTTATAAAACAATTTTTTCAATTATTTGTTTATATTATTAAAATGATAACAGTTTCTTCCATGCAATATGGACAATTTAAAAATACTGTCAATATTCTCTACATACTTTAAATTTTTTAAGCATGACCTAAAATTTTTTGCTTCTATGGTCCCTTTCTTTAAACCGGGTCACATATTTAATATTTCAAGATTTATAAATATAATAATTGTTATTATCTGGGGTCTGCAAAACATAGAGTGGGGTTCTAGTGTTAAGAACAAAACCGTTGAGAAAAAATAAAAAAATATTGGAGATAAAATTACCAAATAATTTTTAAGCTGTATAGGTAAAAATTTTTAAATTTATTTAAAGTAAGTGAATGTTAAGGACAACAAATTTTTTTTCTTCAATATGTGTAGTCAATTTTCATTAATAGTTTTATTATCAAAAATATATGTGAATACGATCAAATTTCTATATTTATAAATATTGCATGAAGACAATTGTTTCTCAATATTATATCATAAATAAATAATTCAGAAAACTACATTGTCTTCTAGAATAGAATGGAAACCACTTAAATTATTGTTAAAAAATAAATAAATAAGTTTTTTAAAACTAATAAAATAGTGGTGTTCATTTAATTCTGAACGATAATGTATTAAAAATAAAAAATTTTATTACAAAATAGTGATTTATAATACAAGTTCATAAAAATGTTGATTACACAAGTCTTTGCATTACTTGTCATCATCTTGTGCTGCAAATGAAACGAGTATAATCTGATTTATGCATGAGTGTCATACAAAATTTTTTGCAACAGTAAAGTACATAAACTTTTAGCAATACAGGTCACAACAATGAGTAGGATAGAGTCGGGTAAGTTGAGCCACCATCATATTTCTACTTTTTTGCATAGAAAACTTAAATGTTAATATTAGAATTTAATTCTTAGGTCCAAACCTTACTTTTCACGAGAACATTTTTAATATATATATATATACAGTAAATTAATTGAACATCATTGTCTTGGAGAAATAAGAAAAGTTTTATTTCAAGTATACGAAAAGTTTCATAGAGTGACCAATTTACATTCGATTTAAAGCTAAGTCCTAGCAAACTATTACAAATTTAATGTACTTTAAGCTCTGAAAACGTTTAATTCGACATTGCTTTTTAAATATTTTATTTCAGTGCGTAAAAGAAAAAGTTGACATTTGGGTAAGTTGAACCACCCATTTTTCTCAACACCAAAACTGGTAGATTTCTTAAAGTTGATCAGATTTGCTTGAAACGTGTTACTCTGGGGTTTTTGGGTTCACTGAATACTAATCTGAGGTTAGATTACAGAAATTCAAACGATCAATTTTTAAAAAATGGACCGTTTTTGGTCGGCCAAATTGGATCCGTCATTTTGAAATTCGGTAATCTGACCTCAGATTCGTAATCAGCGACCCTAAAAACCTTAAAAAAATTCATTTTCAATAATATCCCACATAGAACATTATCTTGCTGTAAGCTCCTCTTGAATTTACGAGAGAAATTCGTGAAGTTAACGAATAAACTCAAGGTAAGCTGAAAGCAACCATTATATGTTCTCATAAAAAGCTTACATTGTAAGATCACTGTAAGCTTACACCGTAAGGTCAACGTAAGCTTACTGTAAACTTCCATCGGAGGCTCACTGGTAGCTTACTGTAAGCTTACGGTGTAAGCCTATCTCAAACTTAAGTGTAAGCTTCCTGCAAGATTACGGCGTAAGCTTACAGTGAGCTTGCTGTAAGCTTACACAAAATATTAATTAATAATTTTTAAAAATAAGTTGTGCGCAGTAGTTTTCTATAACTTTTACCTATGCGCAATACATTTTTTTGATCTTAATGTTTGGTGTGTATACTAGATAACAAAAATACATCACTTTTTAACAAAATAAATTACTTTGTTTAAAAGTTAAAATTTTTTTATATCAACTAAAACATGAAGGTTACTTGTAAGCTTGCAGTGAGCTCACTATAAGCTTCCAGTGAGCCTCCGATGGAAGCTTACAGCAAGCTTACAGTAAGCTTACAGTAAGCTTACATGTAAGCTTACGTTGACCTTACGGTGTAAGCTTACAGTGATCTTACAATGTAAGCTTACTATGAGGCGGACATATAATGCTTGCTTTCAGCTTACCTTGAGTTTACTCGTGAACTTCACGAATCTCTCTCGTAAATTCAAAAGATGCTTACAGCAAGATAATGTGCTATGTGGCTATTTTTTTCTAAACTTTTATGAATTAAACAAGTGTACACTTTTATTAAAATTTTCTTAAAATTTCATTAAAAGATATTAATAATTTTAAAAAATACAGCCATATTACTGAAAGATGACTTTTAAAAAGTGATTTACAGTGACCACGCGTATAAATTTTAAATTGCAATTTAGGGAAGAGTGGTGCATGAATAGTCAGGTAAGAAATTTTTCATCTAGCAACTAAACTTGAACAGTTATCGAAAAATGTATAGGCTGGTTTGAAAGCCTGTTCCCTCAGCAAAAATTTTTCTATACATCATTTTGCTGCATATTGCAATTTAAAAAAGACATAGGAGGAAAAGTAAGAAACATACTTTGACTATTCTTGCACTACTAGTGGTGCAAGAATAGTCAAAAAATTATGGTGATGGAAATGATAAACAAAAAATAGTCGTAAATTTTGTTGTTGTGTTTAAAACTATAAAGATATTTGTTTTTTAAGACTCAACAATAAAAAAAATTATTTTTATTGAACAGAAACATGATTTTTATGAGACAGAAAGCAGAATGGAATATTTTACTTGAATTTTCCACTGCTTGTGTCAGAAATCTAAACAATTTTTTTTGAACGATCACGTTCACGATTGTGTCCACGTTTGTAAATGTCCACGTATATATAAATAATTTCTTAACCGCGTTAGACGGAGTGGATCGCGTCATATGTATTGTAAACGAGCAGTGACTATTCTTTCCCTGTAAGCACTTTTTTCGAATTTTTACTAATTTTTAGTAGGGTAATGTCACCTTGAGTGGACCACCAGCTTGAGTGGACCGCCTGAAACTTTGAAGTGATCTGATATTAGAGAAGTGAAATAAATAGTGCGAACAGCAGCGCTGCACCTAGAAACCGTATGAAATTAAGTTTCGCAATGAAGAGATACGTTATCCTTTGACGTAACGCGTTTTTTAAAAAGCAAACCGACAAAAAAGTCGCCCTTACAATAAGTAAAGTGATTCGGAAGTGTAGAAATAGTGCAAAATTTAAGTTTTAAAAGGTAATTCATTATTTTTCTAATAGTTTAGACATTAAAATTGATTGTCTAAGTTTAATTAGGTCGCATGTCACCTTAAGTGGACCACTGATTTTAATTTTGAGTGGACCGCCGGTTTTTCTATTTTGCTTCCTCGTAGCGGAAGCTTTGTATTCCTTTCATTTAAAATTTTTTTAAAAATGTTAAAAACAAATTTTCCTCTATTTAGAAATGTTATATATGAGTTCCTGA
>JUFY01032829.1:0-19367 GCA_001855655.1 Leptopilina clavipes
ATATGGAAATAGAAAATCATTGTAGGGTAAAAATTACCCTACCTTACGCTCGATGTTACAAAATTTAACCTTACGCTCGCCGGGTTAATAAAACGATAATTTTACTGGTTTTCATCGGTGAAATATGCACGATTGAATTTCAGTATGAAAATCTTACTGAAGTGCTTTCAGTCGCTAAATCCAATTATTTCATTCAGTGGAATTTTCCAAATTTTCACTGATTCAGAAACATAACCTAAAATTTTCACCCTTCTTACATACATACCTGCATTTATTAAAAGTGAGTCACAAATTCAGTTTGCAAAAATACAAATCAAAGTATATAGATCCGATTCACTCGAGAAATAATCTCCCTCTTTTCAATAAGCGTAAAAAAGGATATGTCAATATATCATCTAAACTGAATTTTCAAACTTGAATAAATCGCGAAGTCATTGTCACTATTACCTATATTGTTAAACTGATCACTTGAATAGAATATTTTTTATTGTACATACAGAAAAAGAAGGATATCTAGTAGGGTATTACATCTCTAAAAAGAGAGAGAGAGACAAAAAAAGAAAAACTGTTGAGTATATGGCCATTGTGGTGTGTATAATAAGTTTTGTACAATGTGAGACTAGTGTGAGACACACAGAGAGAGAGAGAGAGAGAGAAATACGTGCGTGAAAGAAGAATACACGGAAGGAGAGAACGACAAAATAACAATCCATGATAATTAGCAATTCAAACGATCCCATTTTGGGTTGGTGAATTCTCAACTATGTGCTGATGCTTGCATTCAATTTTCAACCCTTTCGAGTTTTTAAAGGGTGCATATATACCTAGAGGAGACACGGGGCAAAGATGACGACGATATTAGAGCACGCGCGCCCAACGACATACAAAATGGAAGGCCATTTTATCTACAAATGACAATCTAGTTCACATTCTCGCTCCTACGCAGTCAAAAGAATATTTATCTCAAGTGCAAATGCAGTTCCCCCTCGAAGATTATATACATACATATACAAAAAGAGAACGACGCCAACTAATTCATTTGAGAGGGGTAAAGAGGGTTCTTTAAATCTCCTCTCCACTTTAATCGATCTGCCATTTGAAAAATTCCCAATCTTTTTTTCTTTTTCGTTATAAAACTCAATTATTCCTTTTTCAGAAAAATAAAATCATCTTCTAAATTAAATTACACGCAACAGTGAATAAAGAGCAAATATAATACAGCAGTATTTAATTAAAAAGAAAGTCAAATTTTATTTCCTTAACTAAGGTAAGGGAAACAGCCAAAGAACTCTCACCATCTGGGTCAATGAAGAACAAACCGGAAATCGATATTTTTTTCCCCACTTATATAAAAGTATATATGTGAAAATTCGGAAACTGTCAGTTAGCCAACGACTTTTAGACTTGCGATCTTTTAAAAATAACAGCAAAATTTTTTTTCCTATTTCAGTTGAAATATTCTTTCAATTAAAATTTCTGTCTTGAAATTCTTAATATTAGAGATTCTATCAAGTGTATTTAATTTCTATTTTTACATAAAATTTTATTTTTCCTTTTTACCAAAAAAAAAAAATTCGACAAAATATTTTTGCATATGGGGATATTTTAGAATTGCTTTATTCAATCGCCTAATTATTCGTAATTACTCATGATGGTTTATTTTTGTGTTGAAAATTAACAAGGTGGCAATAATCAATATCTGTCACTCAAGTGTCATTTTTAAACTTAAATTAAAACATCTATAAACTCCCAATAATTAGCAAATTGCAAAGATTCAATAATTTAATAATAAATATCAATTGTAAAAACATGAAAAGTCTATTAAAAAAAGAAAATATGAAACTACAGAAAATATGAAAATTTCATCAAAAATTGAAATATTAACGGCAGAAATTTGCCTTTTTCACCTCTGGCAAGAAAAGAAATATTTCTTTTTAATTTATATAACAAAGTACAGTAATTTTTCAAAAATTAGTGAAAAAAGGAAAAATAAGTAAATTTCGTTTCAACTTTAAAAAATTAAAAATAAAATTCTAGAGTATTAAAAAAAAATTGTAATTTACAGTTGTAGGATATAGAATTCTGAAAATTGCAGTTCATCCCGTTTGGAGTCAGGCGGGCAGGAAAGCATTATTCACCACCACGCCTTCCCCCAGGTCGCCATGCGACTACACGAGTTTTGCACGTACGCTCAAAATTCTTTCAATAAAATAACTGCTGCCATCTATCTATTCCAATAAGATTTGAAAATAACAACAGATTTCTATTTTAACCATTGGTTTGTGTCTCAACTTCTTTTTCTCGATCTATGTTACCGACATGGTGCAACGCAAAAAAGATGCCTACACAACCGATCGAGATTTTCTTCGAAAAAAATGCCACTTTAAAGAAAATAAAAAATAAACAAACAAATGAATAAAAAAAATAAAATAAAAGAAACAAAAGGAACGATGAACCTTGCTAATGCAAGGGCCGACGCCCCCTTCTCAAGGTGAGCGACTCTCAAGAGATTACAGCATTTTTCCACAGTACTATATTCGACGAGATTGTTTTTTTTTTTCATTTCTCAAAACTCTTGGTACTTTTCATCCCAGGGAATTTACATACTCTGGCCTAATCTTATACGTTGTGGAATGAAAATTACAAAATTATATTTTTTGTACCCAATTCAACAAAATTGTCAAATTATCATTGTTTCTCTGCCGAATTGTCTCTTGGTAAATTATTTCCAATTTCTAAAAATGAATTTGGAAAAAAATTTCCATTTTGAAAAGTAATAAATTTTTTTTCAAAAACTCACCATTGGAAGGCGTTGAAATGAAAATAAACTAGACCCTGTCCATAGAGAAACGATACATCCTTCCAATAATCCCCCTTCAGAGTGTAGAACTTTTGATATGCTGACATAGCTGTTAAAAAATTAATATCATTTAGCAAATAATGTTTTAATTTTTAGTTCTTATTTCTTAATAACATCAAAATTGAATCAAACCGTAAAACGTAACTATAATTTCCGTATTCATAGAATTTATTATGAAGTTAGATTAAAAGGATATTTAAAATAAAAATAATACCCTTGTTGTAGTCTTCGAGAAGTAAATGAAAATGGCCCAGTTTGCAGTATGTTTTAGGATCAATGCTTATACCCCGATCATCATCATCATCGTCATCGTCGTCGTCGTCGTCATCATCATCATCATTTTCTTTAGCTTCATCTACACTCATTTTCGTACTGTCAGCTTTTCTATGCTGCTTTTCTGATTGAGCTTGCACTATCATTCTTTCTAAATATTTAATTGCACGAACCACTAAAGCTTTCTTTTTTGCTTGCTCCGGAGAATTTAATTTTAAAAATCCAAACTGGCGGCTGAAAAATAAAACACAAAAAATGTGTAAATATACTTCATATACTTGAACAGACAAATATAACCTAAAAAAACTCATTTCCTTCAAATCAGTCTTAGGAGAAATAAAAAAATAACTTCAAAAATAACTCCAATGTGTAAAAATTTTTAACCTTGTTTAATTTTTCAACTCAAGGAAAGTGGAGCATATTATATATAAATAAAACTAAACGTGTATTGTTCAATTTTATGGGAAGAAAATTCTGGATATCAAAACATACACATCAATCAAAAAATCCAATGTTTTGTAGCAGAATAATTCTAAACACCACTAAAAGTAAAAATTTACAATTTTTCGATAAATTCTTCCACTAGAAGACAAAAAAAATAATGAAGGCGGACAGAAAACAGATAATGATCCTGTTTGTCGAAAAAAAGCTACAGGGTAAAAGTCAAAACAATCCGCCCTTGAGAGTGTTTACTCCGCTTTAATGTTTTGCGAATACAATTGAAATTCAACATGAAGATGTTTTACTCTTTTTTTTTCGTTTTCTTTACCGTGTACGTTGTTGAATGTAGAACGAGTGAATATGTAGGAAAGGATGTCAGTAGGTTGTACGCGAGAATGAAAGGATCGCTTAAATTGCCCGCCTATTCCTGTCAAAACTTTCACAGGTTAGATTTCAATGAGATACCGGTTTTTGGAAAATGAAAAAATTGGAAAAAAAACTCCTTGCACACTTGTGATTAGTTTTTAAATAATAAATTTACAGAGTTTATTTACCTATCCAACTCAGAAAGTATCTGCAATTCCTGGGGAGTTAAGTTGATATCGTCTGTTTCCTGGGCCATTTTCACAATCGGTGAATTATGTACGTCAACGATAGAAAAAACACATTTTTAAGAAACGATGAATGTTAATTTCGACGATATAAAAAAGGCCACGACGCGCACTCACTGCATTTGATCACTTCATTCGAAAAATACAATTTTTTTCGAAATTATAGTCAGGTTACGTCGAGACGGCACAAAGCACGCGACATGAAACCTCAAACTACTTTCCCTTCCGTTAGTTTAACCGTGTGCTTCCGGTAACGCCGCACAGAAAGCGGGAAATTTAAATTCTTTAAAAATTCAAAATTCTAATTTGTGTAAATATGATTGATAAAAAAAGTTTATTAAACAATCAATATTATGTTATTATGTTTAATTACTCGATAGTTTAAAAGTGTATAGCAATAATGTATTTTATGTTCAAATACTTATTTTGAAAATTGAATTTTGCGAACGTAATATATTTTTAGGTTATAATTTATAAATAATTTGTTGGTTGTTATTTAAGTTTACTACGAAAATACTAAAACAAATTGTTTTGATATTATTTTATCGAGTTTTAAATTAAATTATATAATGAACTCTGAATAACAAAATGAAAAAGTGAGGTTAGGTTTCGTTAATTCCATTTTTCTTTAATTTTTTAGGGTAAAAACGAAATAAATTAATTAATTCTATATGAATTAACTTATTCTACTAAAATATTTGGAAAAATAAAAGGTAAAAATTTAAATCAATTTTTAATCTGACGTGCCAGAAGTTAAAATAGTCAATTTACTAATCTGACGCTAAAAGATTTGCGTTTCGTTTTGCCGTCACCTTGAAAATTGTACAACGCGTTTTTTAATCGTCTGCAATTTCGCGAGTGGATCGACTTTTTTTTTAATTCTTCTTATTCGCAGTACTTAGGTGAGATTTATTTTGCATACTAATTTAAAAAAAAAAGGAAGAACGATTAACATTAACTTCTTGTTTGTGCTGAATGTTCCGGAAATCGAACAAAAAGTCTTTTTCAACCGGAGCAACAAAACTCTTTAAACGGTAGTTTTTTTTATTTATTTAAAACGTTATTTATCAAAAATATTTACGATTAATTCATTCCTAAATGTAGATATTGTTGGAATGTATTTTTTTAATCACTTTCTAAAATATATACAACATCGAAGAAGAGAAGTCATCGATATTTTTGTCCGAATTAATTACAGTGCTCTGTCTTTGTTTAAAAAAGAAATTAATAACTTCCTATTGTCAATAATTGTCTTTGTTTATTTTGTCGATTATTATTATTAAAAATCCACTAACAAAATTATTTTACTTAAAGCAAACTAAACTGATGCAATGTATATTTTAAATAATATTTAAGCCAAATTTAAATTTAGCTTCAAAAGTATTTTACTATATATTGACATTTCTGTGAAATTATTTACTACGACGAAAGTTATAAATTCTTTGACAAAGATTACATAATGGCTATAATTATTGCTTTAAGGAATATTTCACAAGGATACCTAATCCTGTGGGTTTTAACTGGTAAAACCCTAATAAAAGTTTCACTTTTCTGACAAAGATTTGGCAGGTCTTAAATTTATTGCAACCCGCAAAGAAAGAATAAATTCTGCTTCTAAAGTTGGAAAAAAATGTCTGAAAAAAAAAGTTGAAAAGAACCTCTTCAAATTCTATTTGTTTAATATTTTTTACAGTATTAAAATGAGTACCCCTAATATTAAGAAGAATAAAAACGAATCTAACAGGGATATTAGTGATACAGACCTTACAAAGGAAGCAAAAAGTATCATAGAAAAATTCCTAGGAGATGTCAGCAAAACTTCTGCTACAAAACAAATTATCATCGGCACTACATCAGGATGGTATGTAATATTGATGTTTAATTTCTTACAAAAATTAATTCTAGAAATTAAAAATAATTTAAAACTTATTTTTACTTACTATTTTTCACTTTAAGTGATGTTTTAAATTCAAGAGTCAATTTTGCAGGAAATAAAACAAAATTTCCATGAATAATAATAAATGAGAAATAAATTTGTTCTTTCAAATATTTCTAATTTCCAAATTGTCAAATCTTCTGCAAATTGTTTCAATTTACAAATTATCCTAAAAGAAATCAAAACTTTGAAATTTTCACAAGAAACTAAAATATTTCGATTAATTGAAAAATAAAGGAATAATTTTCATGTTAAATTTTTTTTTATGCAGGATGACCGGATTTTTAACGATGAAGGTAGGAAAAGTTGCGGCATTCGCCCTGGGAGGAGGAATTATTATTCTACAAGTTGCTGCACATCAAGGATACATTAAAATTAATTGGGATAAAGTACAGAAGAAGGCAGAGAAAATTTCGGACAAAGTCGAGGAGAAAATTTCTGGCGAGGGACCTAAAATGCTAGACAAGGTATAATTTTAACTATTTATGACGAAAAACAATTCAAAATCGATAGAAAGAATATTTTCTTATGAAAATATATACAATGAAAAACTGTCAGTAATTTAAATCATTTTTTTATCAAATTCTATCTAAAGAAAAAAAATTCTTTTCCTACGTGAACTTTCAATTTTTACCAGTAAAATTTTATTTTCCGAAAATCTCAATTGTTTTTCCTCTCTGTTTTAAAAGGCTTTGGAATTTTTAGAAAAGAAAATTACGGAAAAAATAGAAAATTAAAGAAAAAGTTAAGATTTTCTGTTATTTACAGGTAGGAAATTGGTGGAGGATGAACTCTTTTCTTGGGGCGAGTTTCGTCGGCGGTTTCATAATTGGCCTAGCTTCGTGAATAAATTATTTAAAAAAAACCACCCTTATAAGTGTACTTTTAAAATATTGCGGTTTCGAGCTTAAAACTTGGAATTAAAAACGAAAGATCAGTATCTTAAGAATAATATAAACTATAGACTATAGTGTAACGAACTGTATAGATTTTAAGAATTCAAAGAAAACAAAGACTCCCTTATTTCTATAGATTATTAAAAATAAGACAAAAAAAAAAAAGAAAAATGTAAGTAATATTCGTAATTTTCTACAAGACTCTTTGCTGTCACAATTTTCCCACCAATACAACTGATATTTATTTTTAAAGTAGAGAAATGTACCTCAATTTTATAATTCTACACTTGACGCAGATTTCTAATTTCTTTAATTGCTACATTTCAAAATTTTTTTTCAAACTAAAAGAAAATATTGAAATAACTTAAAACATAATTTTTTAAAATATATCTATCTCAATGTTCATTATAATAATTTTCTATACTCGAATAAAACGTGTCTCACAAAATTAATAGTTTTTGCCTAACTTATTGTAAACTAGATTCGTTTTTTTCCTCCTGCTTTTCTTTTTATGTAAAAACCTCTTTATTTCATTACTAAATGGACGATGGGAGAATATCTTCAATATAAAACAAAACTAGTAAAAAAATGGTAAAAACTAAATTAGTAAACAAATCATAAAGAAGGAATAATGCAGAAAAACGAGAACAAAAGATTGTCTAAAAATTGGAAGGGAAAAACAAATGAGAGTGGAAAATTGAGTAAAACTTCAAAAAGAGGGAAATATTAAAAAAGAAAAAAATATGTCAATAATGTAAGTGTTAGAAAATATCATTTTCTAAAAGAAGAAAAATTTCTTGTTTCAGATGGAGAGGTTCGTTGACAAGAAATTAGATAAAGCTGAGCAATTATTAAGAAATGGAGAAAGAACAACACGTCGCTGGTATCACTCAATAACTGGCGATTCTAATTTCCAAGTAAAGGAAATTCATATTTTTCTCGCAGCCTTTGGAGCTGGTCTCGCAATTGGCCTTGCGACCGCCAACTAGGTATCGTTATGCTGTAATCTGAATATAATAAATAGATTTCGTTCGAGACTTATGGAAAATTTCACATTAGATCGACATCCAACTGATGATGAAACAATTAATCAATTGACAAGAATAAGTGAAGGAAGAAAATGGTTTTTGGAACGTACACAGTAAAGAAAAAAAAAGAAGCTAATTTTTCTAATAGTTATAATCGTCGACCAAATGAAATTTTCCTTTTAGATAACACCGTAAAGTTTGACAAATTAAAAAACAGTTTATAGAAAATAATTATTACCAGTTTAAAATATATTAAAAATATTTGAACAATATAACTTGAATTTATGAAACTTGATAAAAAAAATTGCAATTTTATAACAGAGAAATGACGAAACAAAAACAAATAGAAAAAATTTATCATTTTAGAAGAAAAAATTTAAAAAAATAAAAAGAAAACCTATGAAAGTATTATAGCTTCCTCTAATAAAAAAAAATTGTTTCATTTTTTAATTTGCAAAATCTCGAAATTTGTCTCGAATAGAAAAATCAAAATTACATTCAGATTACAGCATGAGTTTACAAAAAAAATAAAAAAAAATCACAATTATTGTCGATATTGTAAATTCTACGAAAAAGTGTTTATAATTTCTAAACTCGAAGTAGAATTTTAAGAAAAGAAAAACTGCGATTTCTTAAATGTACTTTTTACGTACTAGTCTACGATGAAAATCGATTAATATTATTATTTATTTATACTCGCGGTATGTTTAGTTTTTTCTCGTCTCATTCTCTTTTGAATACCATTTTTTTAGCTGTGATTTCTTTTGAATCTATATATAGTATATAGTTAAGATACCTCAGCTTTTTATTGTAAAAAAAAAACGCTTTTTTTTCTCGGATATTATTAAATATCCAATATACGAGAATTACTCACAACTAATTATTAAAACACTATTTTCTAAATAAGATATCTAAAGTCTGATTTTTTATAATCGATCATTAATTTTCAAAAAAAAAAATTTGTTATTTTATTTTTTATTTAAAATATCGAAAATACCAAAACAACAAAATATAGTAAAAAGAAATTCGAAAACTTGAATTTACTATATAAAAGACGATATAGATTAAGATCTTCTAATTTTTTTATATGAAAAAGTTTTCCCCTGAGATTAAAAAAATTTTGTTTTGCATTTTTTTTTTTAATTACTTTTTATGCTAAATAGCATAAAACGTGAAAAAATTCCTGAATACGCGACTTCATGTATTGAAAGCAGAATTACATTATGACTTCTCAATTGTTGAATAGTATTATTAACACTTGTAGAGTTAAGTCACTGATGTATCGCGAATAATATTGAATCCCTTATGATGGGATAAATTAAAAACTATCAATATTTATAAGTGTTTAATTATTCAGTCTTACCCATATAATAAATCGTTGATCAATATCTTTTCAGGCACTGCATAATTATACCCCTCAGTCGTCTTCTTAATTTTTGATCGCCATTACAGAATATGTGAGTTGAATTGTCCCCGATTTGAATTAACGTGTCTTCATCTTGCTACAGAGACAAAAAAAACCATAATACAATATTTAATTAATGACAATTTAAATTATTAATAATAGAAAATATTTACAATCAATTATAAACAAAATAAATAAAAACGGAAATAAATTACCAATAATAATAATTATTTTTAGCAATATAATTTATTTTAGTATTTTAATTTTCTTTATTCAAGATAGTTGAAAAATATTTAAGAATTAATACCACAGGACGTAAAACCATTACTATTTTTTTTTTTTTTTTTTTTGTTATTAATAATTTGGAAAAAATCTTACCAAGTGAATACTTGTCGAAGTTTGATTGTGTTGCAATTTTGCACCCTGAATGCCCTCTTGGATTAATTTATGAAGTAATTCTTGGGGATCAATGTTTCCGTATTCCTGTTTTTTCGCTTTGAAAACGACTTCTTTTACTGGAACGGGCACAACCGAAGGATTTCTTCGCTTGCCACTTGGCCTGTCTTCAATATTCTGGAAAACAAGTTTTTAATATTAACCAAAAGTAAATATAATAGTAAAATGAAAAAAAAAATCATTTAAAGAAATAATTTATCAGAAATTTGTCATATTCAATTATATTTTGTAAAATTAGAAAATATTGATAAAATGTCTACTTAATTTGGTTGAAAAAATTGCTAATACCTTAATGGTATAAACATTATCCTTGACTTCCAATTCTCCAGTGACTGACGAAAGACTCAAACCGGGACGAATTTCACTTGGAATTATGTTACCAGCTAAGTCAGGTTCTATAAAAATTTTACCCTTCTTTCGCTTCAACGGCAATTTAACAACCTCGCCACGTTTAAAAGTGATGAGTGGCTTTTCCTAAAGAAGTTCAGTGATTATTGGAAAAACAAAAAAAAAAACATGGTTCGAGAAAATTTTTTAAATAATACTTACGCCTACTGGTTCAATTATAAGATCAGTTCTCAATGGAGCGGAAATTGGTGCTTGCGTGTAACACTCGGGCACAACAAGATTTTCCGGCTTCAAGTCTCTTATTAATTTATTCGCTTGTGAAAAATTCAATGAAGTATCAATCGGACAGTGAACGGCTTTCATTGCAAGTGGTTGAAAAGGTGCTAATGCATCCAAATACGGAAAGTCGGGTTCTGTTTCATAGCAAATAAAATAATTACAATACAATTAAAACTAAACTAAACACAATTATGTTATTTTGTAAAACTTATTGATCAAAATGTTTGTCAATAAAAAAAATAAATAAAAAACGATAATTGAAGAAATATGAAATATTCAATGACCTGTGAAAATAATCGTATGCTGTGGATTGTTGCCCCAAAGTTGTACAAAATGCACGGCATCACCGTATCTTAAACTTGGATGTCCACAAAATACAACACAGGGTTGTCTGTAATCGGAACTGAAACCTTCAGCGTATGCTGACGTGTAATGTTTCAATCTAGCATTTTTCACAAGAAATCCATGTGGAAATGGTTCTTCAGGAAGATAAACTTTATTTTGTTTACTTGTCGAAAGCCTTGAATTATAATAAAAAAAAAGATGAAATTTAATTTCTAACACAAAACGTATTTCGAGTTATGTTCAAAAATTAAATTATATACAACAAACTTGAATTGAAATTATAAATTACTGTATTTTTTTTAAAATAAATTTAGCAGTTCTTACCATTCAGCTAAAATATTAGAGTAGGCTAAGGAACTTTCCGCGACAGGAGATATAAAAAACAGAGGCACTTGCGTAAGTCCATTTTTATCAAGATGCGTACTCAGACATTCAAATAAATCGTAAACAACTCCCGAAGGATAACAAGGAATTAGAACACATCCTCCGCTTCGTAATGTCATTGCTGAATATTTAAAAAGAAAAAAATTTGAATTATTCAATTAACATTAAAATTTTTATTCTACTCGATTTAAAATGTCATCAATTTGAAATTGAAAATGAAATTGAAATTGATATTGAAATTTGAAATTACATACACTTAAAATGTGAAAAGTGTTTAAAAAGTTATTATTTATTTGTAAAATAGAATTGTAAAGTAAATAAAAAATTAGAAAATACCTACCAACATTCATGCACAATTCGCCCAACATTGTGTCAGGATTAGCAGTAGGCGTTTGCGTTAAACCCGTTAAAATTAACATATTCGCGTGTTTTAATGTTGTCTGATCCATGGGACGTGGATGTGTCGTCAACGTCGACGATCCACTGACAAAAGCCACTTTCTCGTGATCGCATGAAATTAACCAATTACTACTTCCTAAGCAATAGCCCGAGCTTATGGGAGTCACTGTCAATGCGCCATATATATCCTGAAAATGATAAAAACCGGTGTAGAAGGAATCAAAAAATTGTAAATTACAGAAAGTACCTACAGAACTAAAATAAAAAAAACAAACTTACTAGTTTTTGATCATATCCAACCAATTGTATATTTGATAATGCAGAATTCACAGCCTGAATTGAATAAATATGTTTCCATGATTTTGGTTTGAGTGCATCAGCCAGAGGTGGTGGTAAAATGTGTATCATTTCTTTCCAATGTTTCGCTAATGCAGCTCGTGGCGTTTGCTCGATATATTCAACTAATTCTTCCATAAAAAATCTTCCTATTTGTAAAGTCGGTTCCGTGGCGTAAATAACACCCTTAAATCCTGTTCCTTCAGTGACAAATGGTAATGCCAACATACATGTATAATTAGAAATTAGAATAGCATCTATCTCGGAAAAATCGATAATTTTCTCTAAAGGTGGACAAAATTCTGGAGTTGAATCAACAAATAATCGACCACAGCATTCCTTTAATTCCTAAAAAAAAGAAATGATATTTATAAATTCGATAAAAACAATTCTTCTATTTGATTACTTTTCAAAATCCAATTTCTTTTTAATCTGTGAAAATTATTATATTCTTTAATTTTTCACTCACTCCTTCAATTTGCCAATCTTGTTGATTATCACGTGGCAACCAGTTCATTAAGGCATCAAATCTTGCACTAGGTACCAAAGGCATTGGCATGAAATTTAATACAGATTGCATATTTAATCCACAATCTAACATTAGTGTAATTCCTTTGAAGCTTAGAACAAGACATGGTTTTGTTGGTTCACTATTTAGACAATACTGAAATAAAAAAAATTTCATGAATAAAGGGAACAATTTATTAAAAAAGGAATTAAACACAGTAATTGAAATACACAAAATGTGAAATAAAAATAAAATCCAAATAACATTCTTGACATTCTATTTTTTTAAATATTTTCTCAAAATGGAATTTAAATTTTTACAAATTAATAATCTCCAATGGATAATTATATTGTTCTTAAGAGAGGTTAGAAAAATGATAAAACTTTTTTTTTCTCAAATTTTATATAAAAATAATTTATAAAAATATAAGTTATTTAAATACTCGCATACTTACCAATTTCATTTTAGCAAAATTTCAATAAACTTCAAAACATTTAAATATGTTTATAAACATTTGTTTTCAATTATATTTTGCCGCTTTTGAATGATTAAGCGTTATCGCACTTTTTGATAATATCGTTCACAAAGTGTTTGTTTACCTTTCTCTAGAAAAAAATTAATATAATTTACAGTATCTACTACCATAAATGACAAATAGGATATAAACTTTTAATATTTCTGATAATTTACACGATTTACACGTTAATATTGTTTAAACAATGAAACAAATACTCGGCACTTGCGACAATAATTTGTAGGTTATGTTTACTAATCGTATGATGTATGACGAAAACACAACCGGTTGCCTACATTAAGGCGTCGCTCTATACAATAATATAATTTTATCAATTATTTTCTATAACGAAAATAATTTGAAAATTTACTGCAGAATGGAAATAATTTTGTAAGATCAATTAATATTTACCAGGTGCACCTATTTCCTTCTATGGAAAATGATCAAATGTCCAAATTCAAGTAATTATTCCTCGGAGATCCCTCCTCTAGGTTATAATCATAATTTCCGCATCAAAAAAAAAAAAAAATGATAAGAAATTTAGAAAATAACAAATATTCAAGGAGACCGAGTTCTAAAAACTTGAATTATTTTCCCCTTTCCGCCGGAGAGTACCAGGAACGTTGAGAATTTTTCACTCAATTTGTAGTCGCACAGTAGTCGCCGAGATGATATCTGAAAATGTACAAATTACATTTCTTTTGAACAATATGTTGCTCCTTCACATATGGTACAACTTAGACGCAAATATTTCTTTTATTTTTTTAATGAAAAGCGAAAAACTTACCATTTTGGGGAGAGAGAAATGTGGACCTGCCACCAATGTAACCGCAAAAATGTCGGAAATTTTCTCAACAGGAATGAACAGGAATGAGAATGGCGGGAAATTTTGCTGCCATCTATCGTTACTTTACGGAATTCTTTAAATGAACTTCCTCCCAATGCGATTCGTTATTATAATTAGGCGGGAAAAATAAAATATTTGAATATTTAAGTAAATATTAGTAAAATTAAGAAAATAATTTAATTTTAGTTTGTTTGATAATTGTAAATAAAAATTAAATTTCTCTTGATGGATTTCTGCAAATTCGTAACTATATCAGTTAATTTAATCCATGAGCAAATAGTAAATTCAGACATAACCTCAAAATATAGACAATGTACTGCCAGTTGACAATGGTTTTTTTTTTTTTTTTATTATGTAAAAATGTTTATTGACTGTAGTTAATTATTATCGGAAAAAATGAATTTTACATATTGTTATTCAGACAGATATAAGAAATTTCACCGAAATAAAGTGTTTAACAATGGCATTGTGTAAATTCTCAAAAAGGTAAACAATTCATCAAAAAATATATAATTATTCACTCATTTACTGAATTCCATTAGATCAAAATCAATCAGATCACGATCGGGAGGACATTCACGGTACCAGGGATCTTCAAGTTCAATGAAATCAGGATGTAAATAATCTCTTTCACGTCTCGATCGTCTCTCATTGCGCGATGATGCAACGACCGGATGATTTGTCGTGTCAAAAAATCTCTCGAGATCATCAATGTCACCATTAGTGGCATAATTATAATAATCATCACGACGAGGAATTGCCGGCATCGAAGCTTTAATTCTCGATTGACAGGGAAAAATTGTTCCATCATCATCCTCTTCGAATGAAATGTCACCTTCCATAATGTCTTGCTCTAAAGGAACATCGTATCTAAAATCATTATCATCAATGTGAGCCGCAACGCGAGCAAATTTCTCATCAATCCTCCTTTGTGCCTCACGTTGACAATGAGCTTCTTCTTGTCTATCGAGATATTGACGTGCATTCGCTAAAATTTCCTGATGTCTATCCATATCGACGTGAAAGTAATAATGATCATCCAAGTCTTGTAATTTGGAATTAAATCTTGCTGGCGACTCCTGGGGAAGTGGTCCCGACTGATAAGATAACGGACTTCCAGGTAAGGAAATCGATGTATTTAAATCATCCGCAAAACTTACCTAAAATTAACAAAATATTTTAAAAATTTCAAAAATGGATTTTTCTATTATTAATTTGATTACTATTTCCGTTAGGTTTTTTTTTTAACTTACGGCGTTGCTTGAAACGTTAGCGATGGCGAGAACGAAGTCCCTTCTTGCATTTTGAAGATCCTGGAGTTTATTTTGAACGACTAGACATTCAGTGACGTCTTGCTCATCAAGTGTTTCTTGAATTACCTGAATGGACCGATTTGCAGCATCAGTGACGGCGCTTCTTTGACCCATTGAGTGTTTTCGTTTTGCTGCACCTGACACTGATGGTAATAATCTATTACCACTGGTATCGGGTATTGTTCGTCTACTATGTCCTTTCAATGGCTGATGAAAGTCCTCTCGCATCATTTTACTTGGTCCAGATCTTAATTCTGATTCCTATTCGTAACGTAAACTAAATACTTCGAAACATTTTTTTCCATAAGAAAGGCGAAATTAGTTTTTATGGAAAATAAAAATAAATTTCTGTCATTTGAATTTGATAATTGAGAATTAGTAATTTTAATTTGTCGCATATATGCTTTTTCAGAATTACTTGTTGAAGAGTTGATTTTTCTCTTCTAAATCGAGAATCACCGCCTGGAGGAGGAACAGTTCTTCTTGAACGCCTGGTGGCAATTTCCTCCTGACGTCGCTTTTGTTCATCGACTTCTTTCAATTTTTGAGCATGTTGCATGCGGGCCATCATTGCTTTCGTCACGCCAGGTTTACTGAAATCGAGACGTTTTGGCTCAAGTGGTGGAGCACCAACTCGAGCGAGACCAGTTCGCACTCGACGAGGAATTTGAATTGAAGGAGGTTCAAGTCTTGAACTAATCATCGCCGCAGATTTCGCCTGACGTAAAGCCTGTGCTCTCGTTGTTCCTGGTCTACATATTCCTCGTGCTCTTTCCGATGATACACCACTTCTTGCTCTTTGATTTCGACTCGACATTTTTCTTATATTTTTTTAATTATTGATTCCTATATCAAAATTTAATGGTAAGTGAAAGAAATTTTATTATACTTACATAATCAATTAATAGCATAAGCATTTGTATTTTTTGCTAATTATCTATTATATATTTTACCTTTTTTCTTAAAGTAATTATGAATAATTTAGAATTTTCGTAATCAAAAATTTCCCAATATTGTAATTTTGGTCCAGTAATATTATCTATTTTCGAAAAGGAAAATTTATTTGTCGTGTCTTCGACATTTTTGTGAAAAATGATTAAAAACTCTGTAAGGGAAAACATTTTGTTTGAGAATTTAATAATTCTTTTCTTATTCTATTTTTGTAATTAAAGAAAATATATTTACAGGCATTTTGAAGAAACGGAAATTTTGATTCAAATTTTAGCCGAAAAAATGGATTTGAGAGACGTCATCTTCTTTCCCCTTTGACGTGAAGTTTTACATGAAAGAAAAAATGAAAGCTGCCTAAATTCAACTGGTAATTACTTTTCTCAATATTGACGATTCAAATTTTTTTTTAGATTAATAGTACATTATTAAGATTGGTTTATTATTAATAATTAATAATTATTAATAATTATAATTAATTATTAATTATAATTTATAGTATTAAATATTATTAATGAACTAATTCATTGTAATAAATTAATATCTTTTTATTAATAAACAAGAAGAATATTAATTAATATTAATATATTTAGAAATTATATTTCAGGAAAAATTAAACTTTCCTGAAAATGAATTATTTGGAATAATTTGAAATTTCCCGGTTGAATTGGTAGCGCTGAAGTTTAAAATTTCACTGCTGCCACTTGCTGTACGTCATTTAATAACAATTCATCATAACAAACATCTTTTTTTACCTTTCTAATTAAATTATTAATGTTTAATAAATGCCGATTACAGTAGAACATCCGACTTTAATGCCCTTCCAAGATTCTCAACGTAGTTGGACTGACGATTTACCAGTTTGCAAACAATCGGGTAAGTTTATAATTGCAAAATTAACCTAAAAATTCTTCATTTATTTTGATTTTATATTTTATTTATAATATTAAATTTAACGATAATTACAAATTCAATTTACTAAAAACAGAATGCATGAGAATAAACTGAATTAATATTTACAAAATTTGTTTCAATTCGTTTTTTATACATTTTGTTATGTTATTTATTGTTACTTTATTACTTATTATTGTCAGTTTTTTGTTAATAACAATAACTTGGTATTTTTAGTAGATTTTTACTATACTATTTTTTCTAATATTCTAAATTATACTAAATATTTATAAAGTATTATTCAACTGATATGAGAATTAAATTCAAATCGAATTCAATTAATTTGAAAATAAATAGAAAAAAATATTAATGAGAATTAATATTGATAGGTTTTGTTAACACTATTTTTCAGGAATAGGATTTTCAACTAATCAAATTTATCGTGAAGACGGTTGTCGACAAGAGGAACATCCATTTGAAGATCGAAGTTTTCATTTTCGTTGCGATGATTCAACATTTCTTTATGGTGTTTTCGATGGACATGAAGGTACAAAGGCTGCGAGTTTTGCCCTTCAACGTATGGCCGCTGAAATATTATTGGGACAATTGAATGGAAAAAATAATGACGATGAAGTTAGAGAAGTTCTTCGGTAATTACTATTTATCTTTCAAAACATCAGCAAAAATGATATAATTATTTTAAAATTTTTGTGTTTTAAATAATTTTCTCATTGCGGTGAATTTTTTGTTTTCTCTATATAGTCAAGCATTCATTGCCGTTGAACGTGGTTATTTGGACACAATTGGAGATATTTTAGCAGAACGTACAAGTTTACAGTTCGATATTCCAGATGGTCTTAATTCATACGAAACCTATCAAAAATTCCCACACTTGGTTAGAGGAAATTTAAAAATAATTTTAAATTTTTTTTCCTTAGGTTTTGAAAAATTAATTTGAATTTTTTGCAGGTAGACAAATTAAATGCCTTAAATTGTGAATTATCGGCGGGGACAAGTGCGGTAGTTGCATTAATTCATAAGGGACGTTTATACGTTGCTAATGTCGGTGACAGTAGAGCTTTATTATGCAAAACTGACAGCAATCAAGTTCTAAGGGTCATTCAACTCAGTATTGATCATGATTTAAGAAATGAAGACGAATTATTGCGATTGTCACAACTTGGCCTTGATGTCAAATCGATTCGACAAGGTACCTTCTTCTTTGTGGGAAAAAAAATTCTTAAATTCATAATTTGAACAATTTCTTCGATTAACAAATAATTAATCAATTAATTAATATGATTTCTAATTAAAGGATCTCATTTGGGAAATCAGGAAAATACACGTTGCTTAGGAAATTATTTAGTCAAAGGAGGCTATCGAGAATTTGAAGAATTAGCATCAGCTTCTATTGAGCCAATCATTGCCGAACCGGAAATTCACGGTGGAATTGAAATTGACGATTCCTGTCGATTTTTGATGCTCATGTCCCGGGGACTCTATAAAGCCCTAGAGGAAGCAACGCGTACTGAACAAGTCAATAAAGAAATCGCACTTATGGCCGTTGAACAGGTAAATTGTTTACTGTTTTATTTTTATTTTATTTTCTTTAGATTTAAAAAATCTATTTGAAGACCTCCACGGAATAACGATCTATGGCACAATTAAAAATGCTTACAATTTTCAACTTTGATTTGCCATAGTTAGTTATTCCAGCAAAGTATATAATAAAAAATCAATAAATTGTATACCCTATATATTTAATTTTACTATTTTATTCGTTTGGGCATATTTTTCAATAATACATGCACATATTTTCATTATAATTACATTAATGTTAAAATGTGCCATATATCGTTATTCCGTGGAGGTCTTCATTTAGCGAAACGACTTAGACAAGCTAATCTTCATTTAAAACCAGATAAATGTGAATTTTTGCGACCAGAAGTAGGATATTTAGGACATATAATCGATAAGATGGCGTTCGTCCCGATCCAAAAAAGATAATCGCAGTAAAGAATTTTCCTATACCAAAAACAGTGAAAAATATTAAACAATTTTTAGGACTCGCAGGATATTATCGTAGATTTATTGAAAATTTCTCTAAACTTGCTCATCCCTTAAATCAACTTTTAAAAAAGGATACTCCATACGTTTGAAAACAGAAAAACAACAAACAGCTTTTGATATTTTAAAACAACATTTATGTGAAAAACCACTTTTACAAAGACCAGACTTTTCTCAACCTTTTTTACTTACAACAGACGCATCAGGATTTGCAATAGGAGGAATACTTTCACAAGGTAAAATAGGAAAACATAAACAAATCGCATATGCTTCTCGAAGTTT